>JACCEG010000035.1:419223-493626 GCA_014065205.1 Tuber brumale | reverse complement strand
AAACCAAACATAAAACATATAGAGTATCAAACCGATACTCGAAACCAAACATAAAACATATAGAGTATCAAACCCTATACTATCAGGCTAGAGGCACACCTCGTTTCCTGAAACATATTCAAAACTCAAACAATATCAACTGATATATGAAAATCCTAAACCAGTAACCAGTACCGGTTACAACACTACTATGCCTCCAAAGTACTACTCTGGTTTTATTACTCAAACATCCAGAATCTTATAAGTGTGAACACCGTTTGATCCTGAAACTTATCACACCCTTTCACAGACACGGAATAGTATTCCTCTGTTGAGTTGACTGCGCTATTTGTTATACCAAACAGTGGCCTCCAACTTAGATATCCGCATAGACTATTATATTACTCTAGTCTGATTGACTATCATTCCAGTAGTCTCTTTGGTCATGAAGTGATCAGGTTCATGCCGGGACACCTAGTGCCAATCGCAAGTCTGAGCCTAACATGCCAACATCTTAAGGGGCTCCGACTTATCTAGGTCTTCCATTCTGAGCATGCTTCCCCTTGGTCCGCCGGCCTCCGTAGAGGGGTCCTATCACTAGGACCAACCAACCTACAGCTGATCTCAGAAGGGTATGTGTGGATTCGGTATATTCCTAATAGCTTCCACTACTGGGATATCCTCTTAGAGTATTTCGCCAAAAACGTCCCATCACCTTCGGCCCATAGCTTAGGAAGCCTAACTTTGAAGCCTATTATCTCCATGCGCCTCCAACGGATTTCCTCCATTCCACTTCCCAGATGTCGCCAAAGGTCCCCTCTCATATATTCTGCGAACAGCATGCGGTCGGACAGATGGCAGCAACGTATATGGTGTTATGATGTCGGCTTCATTGATATGACATTTTAGTTCTGGGATGTAACTCTCGAAATCTCGCTAATGACATGCAGGCCCCATAAGGGAGCCAGAGGGGGGTGTTGGCTCTCCGGTAAATCGTGGGTCTGTGCGCAGTTACCCTACTGTCGGTCTGTGCGCTTGTCTCAGATTTCCATATGCCTAACAGATAGTCTTCTATTTTTTTTATTTTCTTGAATAAAAGACTTCAGATCATCTTGATCAGACTCTATGAAGATTAGAGGTCTCCCTGTTCACTGCTAGTTGGAAGGATTACCTGTTTCCTGGTAGTGGCGATAGATGTGAGCACAAGTACTATAGTGTACTTTGAGGCCAGATTTTTCCTCCAGTTTAGCAGCTATCTTTCTGAAAGACCATTCTGCTATTTCTCGTGAAGCAATAATTCAGATCCAGTCATCTCGGGTAGTTTCTCACTCGAAGCATTTCTTCTTCTTCGTCCATGATCGCCGTTGCTCAATATTTTCCACGTTGATTGCTATCCCATGTTATCTTATTATTATCTCCACTACCTATGTACATTTATTTAATTAAACTACTTACGCTAACTGCAGCAGGTTCCTTTTACCCGCATCTTGATTCTTGAGGAAGGTTTGGAGGACTATGAAAAATAGGGTTGATATCACAATAAGGGGGTTGGAAGTGGAGATGCGATTGTGGGAGATGCGGTTGCAATGGTGTTGCACTACTTTCTTCCACCCCCTTGTACTGTACCGGTATCTCCGCTCTCACGCAGCGCTATCTTGGGAAGGAATAGCGGCTACCAAGTGCGGTATCGCGGGATCTGTCAGCCCTCGTTAGCGTGTGTGAGGCTACTCTCAACCTCATAACCTATACTATACGGGGCTTAGTCAATGATGTCGGCAGGTCGGAGACAGTGGATTCCAAGAGTTTTTACAATACCGGTACGGTACCCTACTCGCGCGGCCGAAATGAAGCCGGACACGTAAGGTGACAATTCCCATACAAAGTGTCCGGCTTCGACTCGGCCGCGCAAGTACTGGCGCTCTGTTGCTCTCCTCTACAAGATGAGGATGAAATAATGTAGATCGAATGATACTGTGATAATTAAACCATTCATCACATTCATCACAACCCCAATCGACTTGAAGGACGTTTGTATTAAGTTACCCCTCCCCCCGGCGTTCTCATGCAATGAAAGCTGTTGGATGTTTGAAGTTGAATATGAAGCGATGGCAATGTACGAGTACTGTGGTAAACAACCAAGCTTCTTTTCTCTCTCTCTGCCTATACACAACTACGATACACATGCGGCGAGTGACTTACCATGATTCGGCGGTGATAAGAAGAATCTCGACCAGTTAGTAATCCTTCCACTCATATGAGAAAGCACGCCGTAGGGTACAGCTCAGCACAGTGCACTCCTAACTAGCTCAGGCTCCTCGAGACCTCGAAGGGGTTGGGAACAATTTGTTCCTTTTCTCGCCGGTCTGGGGATCTAGTATAATAACACCCAGACCCTGGCAATGTGAAGATCCTGGAACTGGCTTTCTTTTGTATATCTATAGATTCCTTTCTTCTACCCTCCCCCTTCCCCTGCACCCTCTCTCCGCCTTCCATTCTGCCTCTCTTGCTAGGAATGTCCTGCTGCTGGAAAACCGGGGCAAGGAAAGAGAGGGAAAATATCTGAGCAGCTAGTGTGAGGTGTGCGATGCGAAACCCGATTCAACCCGAGTTAGACATCGGTTAAATGGTGTTTGAGTGTCTATACATCATACAGCTGGTCAAGCAACATAAGATCTCAATCAGCGTATCATACTCTTCCCTGCGGGGGGGCGGAAGTGTTGACGAATGGAAATAGGCTTCCATAAGTACTGACGCTGCATGGAGTTTCCCGGGGGGCACAAAGTCTAAGCCCATTCTGCACAGCGCTTCCCTCCTTCCCGTTTTTCTCCTGACACATGTACGGTGCTAAATAATCCGTCACGCTTTTTTCTTCGGATCGCATGTGAATTCTTGACGGTATCCCTCGTACCACACATTTTTTCACCTTAAATAAAAAAGTATTCAGACACTAATAGTGCTGCGGTGTGCTGGGAAGTATAGTATCGCAGTGTGTTTGTCTGGTGCCGAGTGATAATATGCGCATCACCGCTAAGGACCGGACACAGAAATAGCAAGCGAAAAGCTTCACTCCACGGAGCAGCCCCTCGGTATTTTTTCAGCAATATGATATAAGATCTTGCTTGTTAGGATGAGAGGGTCTTACCGCCATATTATGCAAAGGTATGTTAATGTGTATCCTTCACTAGGGTCAGGACAATGGGCGAACATACGATTTGAAGCGGACATAAGAATAAATAATAATTATTAAAATAGCACAGCAGCAACAAAAAACCTCCCAAGCCGTATCATAGCTTTTAAATGGGCTAGCGTCTAAAGGCATTAGGAGAATAAATTACTAGATCCCTTGTGAAGCCACCTCTAGTCCGGTTGAATTTAAACCAGAATGACCTTCCTAAATGATACCCCCGCACCAATGTTGCTCACGAGCAAAGAAACTCTCATATCATAGCCGGATAAACAGCCAAAAGATAAAGTACAGAGAGTAATATCACAACGGACCAACCACAACTCAGGCCGGACGTGAAAAAGAGTGGTGAGCTACGCGACTGGTAAAGATGCCGGCAAAGAGTAGACCAGGAGATACAAACACCTCCCTAAGCAGCTGAAAACGCTAGAAACTAAGCGAAGCTCCGCAAAGCATAAAGAAACCAAATACAGAGAAAAAGTCGGGTGATGACAGGAAGTCAGCAAGAGGGCGAACAGAGCAAACGAACGATCCCCAACTGTCGTAAAAAACAAAGCCTTCTACCTAATGCCCCATGCTTAATGACATGAAGTGGAAAAAACGAACTATCATACTAAACGAGATGCCCAACGGCTGGTACACAATGATAGTTATTTGGTGGAGAAAAACGAAATTGACAGCGATAGTCTACCCTATGCCTAATGGCATAGGGTGTGGAAACAACACCCCATCCCCCGTAGCGGCTGTAGAATTCTAGAAAACAAAGTAAAGAATCCGATAGAACCTGATTAAAAAAAACATCCAAAATAACCACAAACCCCCCGCCCTCTCACGACACCCGGTCCGGGGCTCCCGGTTTCAGGGCCCGGAGAAACATCTCCAGGCACTTAACACTTTTTAGAGTCATCCGATGACTCGGCCCTAGTGATTTCTCCCCCTCCGTAACTGCCCGTCGATACATAATCTCCGCTATATCATATTTTCTCTGATCGCATAGTATTGCACCGAGATTAATGATGGTCCGGAGGGTATGTGCATGACCTGGCCCCAGAGTCTTCTCTCGTCCTGCCAGCGCACACCAATACATAATCTCCGCTTCGTTATACTTCCTCTGTTTGTGTAATGCCCTAGCTAGGTTATACATGCACATTAGGGTATCTCGATGTTCTAGTCCAAGTATCTTCTCCACACCAACTAACGCACGTCGATACATAACCTCCGCTTCATGGTACTTTTTCCGGTTACGCAATGCCACCCCAAGATTATTGACAATGAGTAAGGTATCATGGTGAGCTAGCCCTAGCGTCTTCTCTCTGCCTGCCAGTGCACGCTGGCACACAGCCTCGGCTTCGTCATACTTTTTCAGATCAAGTAAGGTTTCGCTTAGCGTACATATGCTGTCGAGGGTGAACGGGTGATTGGGCCCCAGGGCCTTCTCCATACCCCTTATGGCATGCCGATACGTTCTCTCTGCTTCACGATAATTTTTCTGATCAAGTAGCGTCACAGCTAGGCCATGGGCACTCAGTATGGTATCTAGATCATATGGCCCTAGCGTCTTCTCTCTGCCCGAGTGTGCAGATCGAAGCATTACTTCCGCTTCTCTGTACTTTCTCTGGTGATGTAGCGCGCGACCAAGATTATCGATATTTCTAAGAGTATCTGGATGATCGGCTCCGAGAACCTTCTTTAGACCAGCCAATGCAGGTCGAAAAATAACCTCCGCTTCGCCATACTTTCTCAGATCAAGCAATGTTTCGCCTAGGGCATTCATGCTCTGGAGGGTAGATGGATGTTCGGGTCCCAGAACCTTCTCCATACCCTCCAAAGCATGCCGATACGTGATCTCCACTTCCTCATACCTTCTCTGGTCAAACAGAGTTGCAGATGGGCTATCGGCACCAAGCGGGATGGCCGGGCGATGTGGCCCAATTGCGATCTCTCTGCTCACCGGTCCGCGTTGGTGCTCAGCATTCGCTTGCTCTTCCACCCCCGGGCCACGCCGCCCCCCACCCGGGGCGGCAAACCCGGGCCGGATATCGGTATCGTCTGGTCGAAGCGACTCACCTCTCCCTTCGGCAGTCTGGTACTGAATAATTTCAGTTCTATTCTTTTTCCGATTCCGTAACAGCAATGATAAATTATCAACACTCTGCAGGGTATCTGGATGATCTGGCCCAAGTGTCTTGTCTCTACCCGCCAACGCACGTCGATACATAATCTCCGTTTCGTCGTACTTACCCTGGTCGTACAACGCCATGCCGAGATTGTTCACGCTCCGTAAAGTCTCTGGATGATCTGGCCCAAGCGTCTTCTCTCCGCCCGCCAATGCGCGTCGATACATAATCTCCGCTTTGTAGTGCTTTCCCTGGTTGTACAGCGCCGCACCTAGGTTTTTCACACTCTGTAAGGTATCTGGATGATCTGGCCCAAGTGTCTTCTCTCTGCCCACTAACGCGCGTTGATACATAACCTCCGCTTCGTTGTGCTTTCCCCGGTTGAACAGCGCCGTGGCTAGGTTGTTCACGCTCCGCAAAGTCTCTCGATGGTCTGGACCAAGCGCTCTCTCCCCACCCGCCAATGCACGTTGATACATAATCACAGCTTCATCATGCCTTCCCTGCTTATACAGCGCCGCGCCTAGGCTATTCACAGTCCATAGGGTCTCTGGATGATATGGCCCAAGTGTATTCTCTCCGCCCGCCAATGCCCGTCGATAGGCATTCTCCGATTTGCGGTGCTCCCCTTGACTGTCCAGCGTCATGCCTAGGAGGTTCACGCTTAGTAAGGTAGAGGGATGATCCGGCCCAAGTGCCTTCTCTCTACCCACCAATGCACGTCGACACATAATCTCCGCCTCGCCGTACTTTCCCTGTTCATGCAACGCCTCGGCTAACAATTGGACACTCAGTAAGGTATCCAAATGGTCCCTTCCAAGCGCCTTCTCTTTGCCCGCCAATGCACGCCTACACAAAATCTCCGCCTCGTCGTGCTTTTGCTGGTCATCCAGCACTGCATCTAGATTACCGACACTTCGCAGGGTATGTTGATCACCGATGCGGATTATCTTCTTTCCAACAGCGATTGCGCGCTTAAACATAATTTTTGAATTATTGAAAACTCTCCGAATTATTTGGATGTGGGTGCTTAGGACCAAGTTCACCCCCGATTGCTAGGAGTGAGCCGGAGGCCCGGCTAGAGTTGAATTCGCCGCCCAGTAAACCACTTTGCCAGATCGCAGTTGATTTGTTTCTTTATAATAGGCCCGGGGCACGATTGGAAAATATCCTTGCCAAAGCTCTAACCCTCAATAAAAAAAGCGTTATTTTTCGAAATAGCCCCTTAGACCGGTAGCCATGGACCAAGACTACCCGACGGCTTTTGCAAGGACAACACTTACCGATACTCCGCTTAGACACCAAGTCCACCTTGCGCCCGTCCTGTTCAACCCCTCCCTGCAGCGGCTGCTCTCTTTTCCGCTGATAACTTTTTCCTTAACCGAAGGTCTAATCGGGCTGCGACCCACCAGCACCCAACATCAGATATGAGTGGGGTATGTATGATAGCGAGGGTCAAATTTGTGTGATATAAAGGAAATCCGTGATGTTTCAGCCGGTGTTAGTTCTCGTAGAGAGTTCAGTGAGTCTGAAAATGGTTGAATCAAGATCGGCTGAGCTAGACTCACCAGGGGTGAGGCTGACACGTGATGTGAGCCCATCAAGCCAAGAGGGAAGCCCTCGGGTAAGTTACTCGAGAAGTATGATACCGGTACTCGTACAGTAGGACCCGTTGTCCCGGACCAGACTCCACTGTAAAGTTACGAGTACTCGATGAAATGGCTCTGAATTCTAACCCTTTTTGCACCAAACCCTAACCTGCTGTCTCGGATAACCTGCTATTCCAAACAGATCCTTTGAATTTTCGTCATCCTGGACAGCGAGGCGCAACCGCATTCTTATTCAATACATTTTATTGCTTGTTCTTGGCCTATCATCCCCTTGGGACACTAAGAACTAGAATAGTTGAACCCTATGCTATCACACCGGAGCCATCTCCTATCGGTACAGTACTGCACTCGTAGTAAGCCTTTCTACACCCTTTTTGTTTCCCCCACCTCGGAATTCTACGAGTAGATATTAGTGTGAGGTTCAATTACTCCAGCTCCTACACCACCCCTCTAACGATCGAGGGCTCTTTTGCTCCCCTCTGCCTGGCGAGGATGACATAAGCCCGGTTAAAGGATGGTGCGACTTACCTCAGTTTCCTCAGCCGTTCCCCACGTGATTGAACGCTATTCCATGGTGGGATAGATTGACTCAGCTTTTTTTAGGAACGTCTAAGCTGAAAACTTGGTGCGTCCATACAAATATCCGAGTTTTCCGGTGAAGCCTCACCAAAGGTTTCCGGGATCAACTTTCACCCCTTTCCAGCATTCAATGCTACAATGCCTACCTTCAGAATCTAGCTTCTAGGTTAGATGCACCTCGATTGAGCGATTCCAAACCTGCTGAAATTATTGAAATCGGAGGTGTTGTCAATACAGAAATGCGTACCTACAAGTATGTCTTCTAGCCATCCTAAATCCTCAAGGCGCTACGCAGTTCCAAGCCTTGTTGTTGTATTCTCTGTCCCCACTATACTCTTCATCCTTTAACCTCCTGGTGGTTTCCTTACTTGTTTCATTATCGTGAGCAAGGAGATCTGAATATCTCCAAGCTATGGTTTCACTCATTCATTCGAAACTTCTTGCCCCTTGCTGGCAAACCCTTTTCCTTCTATTAGGAGAAAAGACTTTCTTCCTCCTTACTGTGGGTGAAAATTTTCACCCACACAGACATGACATAAAGGGGGGGCGGAACAGATCTTATTAAGAAGGACTGGATACTGTAGTAAAAAATGTATGCGAACTTGAATATCTACCCTCTGTCTAAGTGACTCTATCTATCAAATTTCCTCCGCTTTACTTGGTCTATTTTTCTAATACTTGTCTTTTGGTAGAACGGATAGTGTTGGCACGGCGTAATTCCGATAGTGGCATATTGTTTGAAGAGGTCTACTTTGTACTTCTGAAAATTATAGAAGCTTGATTTGCAGTTATGGTAGAGTCGGATGCACCTTGGAAAAAGTTCGGATATTTGTATGATGGAGTAAGTTTTCAGCTCAGACTATAGATTCACGGGCTCACCAGAATGGTTTAGCGCAGCTTGGCACACGTGATTTTCTTTAGTCTGAGGAAACCGAGGTAAGGTGCGACAATCAAATGATTTACCGCTACCCAATTACCGGTACTCGTCATGTCGTGACGTTTGTGAAAACGACCGGGCTTGCATTAGTGTGCATGAGGGTGCATTAGCTGTGTTTGAGAAAGTGACCAATTAGAAGTTAACATAGTGTACATTAGTCAGTAAATAAATAAGAGACCATCAACACGATTAAGGGATGAGTAGAAGATACTGTAACTTCAACTTACTCTCAATTATCTCAAGAGATACTCAGAATGCCAACTCCACGAGGTGCAACAACATCATTGACGAAACGAGGACAAATTATGGGCTATGCCATGCTGGATGGTGCTCAAAAAATGACCTTAAAGCAAATATCAGCAAAAACCGGAGTTTTAATGAGCACCTGCTCCAATATCATCCGAAGAGCACGACAACGAGTCCAGGAAGGTGGCATCTCTGATCTTTGTGCGACGGAGAATCTTGTTCCTCTGTCCACTTCGGTGAAAGGATCAAATGAAGCCCTAACCGATGTAGAAAAGAGTCACTTGGTTGATACGGCATTGAAAGATGCCGATCATTGTCGTATGACTTTTGCACAACTGGCTGAGGCTGGTAAGTTTGTATTTAAATCATAGATTTAAATTATTCTATTATATTCTTATTATATGTACATAACTAAAAGAATAATTAATATAATAGCCAATTTAGATGTTAGCAGGCAAACAGTTTCCAAAGTACTTGCCGCAAACAAAATCTATCGCCGAAAGCCAACAACAAAACCAACACTCAGTCCAGCGCAGAAGGCAGCAAGACTTGCCTTTTGCCATTCATATCGAAATCATGACTGGAGACAAGTCATCTTTACAGATGAGTCTTACTTTGAGACCGGTAACCTCCGTCGCCGTCGGGCGCACGGTGTTTTACGTCGGGCTGGTGAGGCCTATAAACCCCAAAACATACAACGAAAGTTTGCCCAAGGGGCAACAGTAATGTTTTGGGGAGCCATTTTATATGGCAAGTCTGGTATGTTGTTTAAATTATTATTATAATTATTATTTCTATTACTATTATTACTATTATTTCTATTATATTAATGTACATAAAGGCTAATCAAGTATTATTAAGGAAATGAACTTCCATACCATATGTATGCATCGCCGTATGAAACCTCCAAGCAACGAAAGGATGCAGCAATAGTCTTACAAAGAGAATATGAAGCCGAAGTAGCAGAAAATACTAATGCTGTATTGATGGGATATCCAATTCCATTTCCAGAACCAGAGCTCAAGGTCCGAAAGGTTGATAGAAAGGGAGGGATAGATTGGTATATCTATCGTGAACGAATTTTAACTCCTCTCCTATATCCATTTACTGAACAGGCCATACATGACTTTCCCGAGCGTGATATTATGATAATGGAGGACAATGCTCCTGCACATGTTCACCATTATCATAATTTACGCCGGGAAAGATTGGGATATAAAAAGTTGGTTTGGCCTGCTAACTCACCGGATTTGAACCCTATCGAGACAATTTGGACTGAGCTTAAGGATAAGCTTCATGAGCAAATTGGACCTCGAATGACTGCTCGTGAGATTCGAAGAGTGCTTGAACAAGTAAGTTTTATTACCCTTTGATTTATTTTTATTTTTATTGATATAGTACCTTATCATTTTCTCTAATATTACAACTAGGAGTGGAGGAACTATTCACAAGAGCGAGTAAATCACCATATTGAATCAATGTCATCTCGAATTGAAGCCTGTATTGCAGACAATGGGGGGAATAATTTCAATTTCTAGCTGTCATATTTCCTATTTCCTCTCCACTTCCCCTCCCTCTTTCCCTCTTTTTCTCTCTTTTTTTTTTTTTTTTTTTTTTTTTTTTTTCTAAACTCTCCTGTATACTGTTTGCCTGCTTTAATTGTCGCTGTATTTACACCTCAAAGTCCACGATACTCTGATCACTGTATTTACCCCTTGCCATTTCAACCAATAATGATTGTTTACCCCTATCCCAATGCAGCTTCATGCACCCTACTGCACACTAATGCACGCTAATGCAAGCCCGGTCGTTTTCACAAACGTCACGACATGACGAGTACTCGAGCACAGGGAACAAAGCTTGAATTACCCCCCGCGCGCATTCTCATGTGATGAAGGCAGCTGAATGCGGATAAGCGGGAGAGCCATGTACAAGTAGTGTAGCAAACAATCAAACTTCTTTTCTCTCTATCTGACCGCTCACTACACAAGCAGCGAGTGATTTATCATGATGTCCTAGTCAATATTAGCCCTCCAGCCCAAAAGAGAAGGCGCACAGCATGGCACAGCACAGAACTGTACAGTGCACTCCCAACTAGCGTAGGCTCCTCGAAGGAGTTGGGAACGATCCGCTCCTTATATAGCTAGTCTATAATTTTAAGCTTAATAACACCAAGATCCTAGCAACGCGTAGATCCTGGACGAGGCATTTCTTTTGTATCCCAAACCAAGTCAGCGATACCGTATCTCTAGATTCCTTTCTTCTTCTTCTTCAACTTTCCCTGTTTCCTCTCCCGCCACATTCTGTTCTGCCTAGTAGGGTTGTCTTGTTGCTAGGCAATCGGGGTTAAGACAGAAGGAAGAGAAGATCTGATTAGTGGGTGAGTTGGGAGGTGATTCAACTTAAACTAGACATCGGTAAAAATGGTGTTAAAATTGCTTTGCACCGCATAGCTAGCTAGTCTAGTAATATGAGATCTCATATGGCTCGAGCGGCTCAAAAAGGGCACCAGAAATGCAAATCCCAGATTCTACTACCCCTGGAATCACTAATGTAATCGAGGGGGGGGGGGAAACATCCCTGTTCCTTAAATCTCGGTTTCCCAGGATGAGAGGGTTTCGGGAAAGCCCCTATTGCCATAGCATTCAAAGGTAAGTGTGTGCTCTACACTCGGTTCAGAGCAATGGGCGAACATACGGTCTAAAGCGGATATAACAATGATAATCGTTATTAAAATGGCACTCAGAAACAAAAACCTCTCAAGATGTACCATTGTTTCCCAAGGGGCTGATATATACATTACTAGACCCCCTGTGAGGCTGCCTCTAGTCTAGTCGGAGTTAAACCAGAACGACTTTCCAGCATAATATACTCCCGTCCCAAAGCTATTCACTAGCAAAGGAACTCTCATATTATAGAAAAAGAAACGGCTAAAGGATGAAGCAGCGAAAGTGATATCACCTCAAGTCAACCACAACTCAAGCTGGACATGAGAAAGTCGCGAGCTACATAACTGGCAGAAGTGCCCGCAATTAACAGACCAGAAGACACATACATCTCCTCGAGGAATCGAAATTGATAGATATTGAACGAAGCTCCAATGAGAATAAGGAAGGAACCAAATACAAAGAAAAAGGAGAGTTATGGCAGGAAGTAAACAAGAGGGCAAAGTAAGTAAACGAACAATCCACAACTATAGTGAAAACCGGGCCTAGTGCCCGATGCTCCATGGTTAACGGGGTGAAACGGAAAAAAGCGATGAACTAAACAAAATACCCAACGGCTAGTACAGCGCACTATTCCAGTGATTTAGTGGAGAGAAACCAAAATAACAGCGATATGCTATGCATAAGAGCATTAGGTGTAGAAAC
This sequence comes from Tuber brumale, assembly GCA_014065205.1. Classification (NCBI taxonomy): domain Eukaryota; kingdom Fungi; phylum Ascomycota; class Pezizomycetes; order Pezizales; family Tuberaceae; genus Tuber; species Tuber brumale. The sequence goes on along the minus strand of JACCEG010000035.1, from coordinate 481,603 downwards.
AACATCCCATCGCAGGTCGTAGTTGCAGAATTCTAGAAAAAAATGTAAATATATGTATGATAAATAAATAAATAAAGCATCCAAAAGAACCACAAACCCTCCTCATGGCATCTGGCCCGGGGCTCCCGGTTTCAAGGCCCGGAGAAGCATCTCCAGGCACTTAACACTTTTCAGAGTCACCCGGTGACTCGGTCCTAGTGATTTCTCCCCCTCCGTAACTGCACGCCGATATATAATCTCCGCTGTATCATATTTTCTCTGATCACACAGTATTGTACCGAGATTAATGATGGTCCGGAGGGTATGTGTATGACCTGGTCCCAGAGTCCTCTCTCGCCCTGCCAACGCGCGCCAATGCATCATCTCCGCTTCGTGATACTTCCCCTGTTTGTGTAACGCCATGGCTAGGTTATAGATGCACATTAGGGTATCTCGATGGTCCAGTCCAAGTGTCTTCTCCGCGGCCACTAATGCGCGCCGATACATAACCGCCGCTTCGCGGTGCTTATTCTGATTACACAGTGCGACACCCAGATTATTGATGGTGAGTAAGGTATCGCGGTGAGCTAATCCAAGTGTCTTCTCTCGGCCTGCTAGTGCACGCCGGCACATAACCTCAGCTTCATCATATTTTTTCAGATCAAGCAGCGTTTCGCTTAGCGTGCTTACACTGTCAAGAGTAAACGGATGATCGGGTCCCAAAGCCTTCTCCATACCGCGCAAGGCATGCCGATACATTCTCCCCGCTTCACGATAATTTTTCTGATCAAGCAGCGTCACAGCTAGACCATGAACACTCAGTATGGTATCTAGATCAAATGGCCCAAGAGTCTTCTCTCCACCCAAGTGTGCGGATCGAAACATCACTCCTACTTCCCCGTACTTTCTCTGGTGATGCAGCGTTCGGCCGAGATTATCGATACTTCTAAGGGTGTCTGCATGGATTACTCCGAGGGCATTTTCTCGACCAACTGCTGTGGATCGAAAAACAGCCTCCGCCTCGTCATACTTTCTCAGGTCGAGCAATGTTTCGCCTAGCGTATTCATGATTTCGAGGGTAAATGGATGTTCGTGTCCCAGAACCTTCTCAATACCCTCCAAAGCATGCCGATACGTAATCTCCGCCTCTTCGTACTTTTTCTGGTCAAGCGGAGTCACAGGTGGGCTGTCGGCGCCAAGTGTGATGTCTGGGTGAGGTGTTCCAATCGCAATCTCTCTGCTCACCGGTCCGCATCGGTGGTCGGTGTCCGCTTTCTCTTCCTTTTCCTGGCTGTGTCGTTTCTCCCCAGGGGCGGCAAACCCGGGGAAGGTATCAGGATCGTCTGGCCGAAGCGACTCATCCCTCACTTCCGCAGTCCGGTACTGCGTCATTTCAGCTCCGTCATCCTTTTTCCGATCCCGCAGTAACAGAGCTAAAATATCAACACTCCGTAGGGTATCTGGATGATCTGGCCCAAGTATCCCATCTCTGCCCACCAATGCACGTCGATACATAATCTCCGCTTCGTCATGCTTCCCCCGGCTGTGCAACGCCGCACCTACGTTGTTCATACTCCATAAGGTATCTGGATGATCTGGCCCAAGAGTCTTCTCTATACCCGCCAGTGCACGTCGATGCATAATCTCCACTTCATCGTGCTTTCCCTGGCCGCGCAACGCCATGCCTAAGTTTTTCACACTCCGCAAGGTATCAGGATGGTCTGGCCCAAGAGTCCTCTCTCTGCCCGCCAATGCACGTTGATACATAATCCCCGCCTCGTCGTACTTCCCCTGGCTGTACAGCGCTGCACCTAGGTCGCTCATGCTCTGTAAGGTCGCTCGATGGTCTAGCCCAAGTGCCTTCTCCCTACCTGCCAATGCACGCCGATACATAATCTCTGCCTCGCCGTGCTCCCCCCGGTTGTGCAGCACCGCAGCTAGGTTGTTTACGCTCTGTAAGATCTCTGGATGATCTGGGCCAAGCACCCCCTCCGCATCCACCAATGCACGTCGACACATAATCTCAGCTTCGTCATGCTTACCCTGCTTGTACAGCGTCGTGCCTAAGCGGTTCGTGCTCAATAAGATCTCTAGGCGATCTGGCACAAGCGTCTTCTCTCCGCCTACCAACGCCCTTCGATACATAATCTCCGATTCGCCGTACTTTCCCTGTTTGTCCAGCACCATGCCTAGGAGGCCCACACTTAGTAAGGTCTCCGGATGATCCGACCCAAGTGTCTTCTCTCTACCCGCCAATGCACGCCGAAACATATTCTCTGCTTCGCTGTACTTTCCCTGTTCGTGCAACGCCAGGGCTAAATACTGGACACTCAGTAAGGTGTCCAAATGGTCCCTTCCAAGTGCCTTCTCTTTGCCCGCCAATGCACTCCTATACAAAATCTCCGCCTCATCATTCTTCTGCTGGTCATGCGGCATCGCATCCAGATTGTCAATACTTTGGAGGGTATGTTGACCACCCAGCGGGACCTTCCTTCCGACTGCTAGCGTGTGCTCAACCCCTCTGAACTATTTGGACGCAGATGGACGGGTCCAAGTTCGCGCTCTATTGCTGTGAGCGAACCGAACTCCTGCAGTCCCCGGGCACGATTGCGAAATATCCCCGCGAAACCTCTAGCCCTTAGTAAAGCATTAGCGTTCTACTCCTCAGACTGTTGGCCATAGACCCAAGGCTACTACAATTGCTTCTGCAAGGACCACACTCACTCCACTCAAATACCTAGTCTACCTCGCGCGCCCCTTTCTGTTTGCCTTCTCGACCCCTTCTTGCCGCGCCTGTTCTCTTCCGCCGGCAATTTTCTGCTTAACCAAAGGCCTAATTGGGCTACAACCCACCAACACCCAACATCAGATATGGGTAAGGTATAATATGTATTGATAGCGAGGGTCAAACCTGTGGTGTGATATAAAGAAAATCCGTGACTTTTCACATATAATAGTCGGTGTTGGAGCTCTCGTAGAGAGTTTAATGAGTCTGAAAATGGTTGAGAAGGATCAAGATCAGCATCAGGGTGAGGCCGACACATGTGAGCCCATAAAAACAATCAGGGGGTAGTTCTTGTCCCACCATATTAGCTAGGTTCCGCCCACTTCGTACACACTACGGGGGTACTGTACTATGGTACGGTACAAGGGTAAGTGGGGCGCGGAAGCACAAATCTCAGAGTTTACTAGCCTATTCAGGGTGTCTCCCAACTTTTTTCTCACATATCATACAAAAAACGCCACAAAACACATTTGCCTGTATGTAAAAACCCTGTTCCCATATGCTCGAGTACCGGTATGGGTGTCGCCCGACTAAACATAGTAGTTTAACGTACCCCCCGAGTACAACTCATCAGTTTTATATGTTCCACAAGCCTATGCTGCTGCACTCTGTATCTGTGGAACATACAAAACTTATGAGCTGCACCTCCGTATGTTGCCGTAGTGATGGTAGGGATTCGGCAGGGAACAGGGGAGGAGATAGGAATTTTTTTACTCGTATAACTGTGGCATTAAGCGAAACAAAAGAACAACGATACCAGTACTCTAATTGGTCTGAGCAGGATCTTGCCAAGTACAGTACCCTAGTATGAGCCCAGTTACTACCAGTATATTTTCGTCTTTTTGTTGGGATTGGAGTAAATGTTTTATACTTACAGCCTTCACTGAGGGGCGTGACGAAACTGGGCGGGTGACGAACAGGGGCGTTTAGTGGGCAAATAAGAGATCGTCAAGGTTAGGGTTATGAAATTACTGGTCGTCAATCCCTGCTCGTCACCCGCCCAGTTTCGTCGTGCCCCCAGTGAAGACTGTACTAACATCGCCACCATTCTGAAATCGGTTTAGTGCCATACATAGAGCACTCGTTCTTGCAGAACCTGAAAGTTTGGAATCTACTCGAGTACACCACGAGTAACTCATTCCCTGGCCGAGATTCCCAGCGATAATGCACACCAGTGAGCAGAGCCTCGCTATTAACCCAACAAATGCAATAATAGCGCCTCAGCAGAGTTCCCCCGCTTGAAACAAACGTATTCGGAGAAGACCGTAAACCAACGGGGGCCTGAGGCTTCTCGACAGAAGCTCAACCGATCCTCCCACCCCTTTTTTGTCCACTACTAGGCCTTCTGGAGAACTTGGTTTCAAAACGGAGATTAGAGCCCTGCATGGAGATACTCGACTTTGCCAGGACATTGGAGCTTGACTTCGTCGTACTATTCGAGTACCGGTACTATACTGTACTCGTACTCGAGCAGTATGGCTTACTATATTTTTCTTTTAATTTGCCTCACCTAGAAACTCTAGAGGTCCTAGTACGAGGTTCAATTACGAGCACCCCAGATCCTACGGGACCGTCCGACATGTAGACAGACTTATGGTGAGGAACGTGGATATTCATCAATCAGTCGTGTTGTTTCTGCCTCATGAATTCATTGGCATTCATCATAGAAGTTTTTTTAAAAGGCGACCATTGAGACGATTAGTATTGCAATGCTACAAAAAAAAAAAAAAAAACTCCCATCGCGAGCGCACGACCCCGGGGTAAGCGGGGAAGTTCCCTCGTTCTGATTCAACTCTCTCCCCCTCCGCTCGACCGCCCAACTCAACCAACCAAATATACAGATAAACACGCGGTAAAGACAGGAGTATATGAATCACAACAAAGGCATCATCCCATCTTCCTATCGATTACTACACATATCCACTCTCGTCCACGCAAGTCTTCCTTTCTTCTACCTACTCCCATGCTAACAAAAGATAGAGAGACTTCGTAAAGACTCCCATTGTTTGTAGCCTCCGCTCCGCGCAGTCCCTTTGACTCCCCCGTCTTGCTTCCGACGGGTACATGATTTGCTTTCGCCGGATACATCATTTCCCCTCCACCACGGATACATCAATCCAGAAAGCATCTCCGGATCAACATCCTTAGTATGCGAACAGAAGATTTCCAACAGAAGAGGTGTATTTAAAGGGGCCGTTGAACCGGCTGTGGGAGAGTGGACGGAGGGTGGGCGGGGGGGGCAAGGCCCGTGAATAGACTTTCTCTCTTTAGATTTCCAGTTCTGGTTGTTCCTATGCGTTTCTATTCTTCGCCGAGAAACCCCTACGACGGCTCACTCCCCACCAATAAACGCCAAGAGAAGGAGTTAGCTCGACAGTATCATACCATGCTATCATAGCGATCGAGTGCTCAATTGCCCCCCTCTCCAACACGAGGATGGCATAGGCTAGATTGAAGGATTGCGTATGATAATAATAAAATGATTCCCCGCTACCCAATTACAGAGAACAAAGCTTGAATTACCCCCCCTCCCCAACACTCCCATATAATGAAAAGGTGTTGGGTGTTTGAAGTCGAATGTGAACAAACGGGGGAAACATGTACTACAGTAGAAAATCAAACCTCTCTCCTCACTAAAGAAAGGGCGAGTGATTCACAATGATGCCATGATAAATCTTGACCGGCTGATAATCCTTCCAATCATATGAGAAAGCAAAGTGTGGCACAGCACGGTATACCACACTCCTAACAAACGCAGTCTCCTTGAGACCTCGAAGGGGTTGGGAACGATTTGCTCCTTTTGTAGCCAGTCTATAATTTTTTAGTCCAATAACCCCCCCCCCCCCACCCCAAGAGCCTGGCGATCTGGAGATCCTAGAGTAGATTTTTGCATTTTAAACCAAGTCGGAGATATCTCTGTATTTCCCTTTTTGCTCCTTCCCCTGCTTCCTCTCGCCCCGCTTTCCATTCCGCCCCTCTTTCCAGGGGTGCATTGTTGCTAGGTGATTTCCCTTTGGAAAGCGGTGGTGTAGACGAATATAAATAGGCCCCAATAGTGCCTATGCTAAATTAAAAAAAAAATTTGGTTGCAAAGTCCGTCACCTTAAATAAGAGAAATACTCAGATACCGATAGTGCCGTAGCATGTTGGCAAGTATAGTATCGCATTGTGTGTTTGCCTAGCGCTGAGTGATCATGCGCAGTACAGCCTAGGGCTGGACACGGAAACGGTAAAGCGAAAAGCTTCACTCCACGAAGCAACCCCTCGGTATTATTATTTTTTTACCAATGTCACGCATAAGATCCCTCCTTTTCCAGGATTAGAGGGTTTCTAAGGAGCTCTTACTACTTACCATAATATCTAAAGGTAATGTGTACTCTTCACTAGGCCCAGGGTACCGAGCGATCTTACAGTCTAAAGCGGATATATCAAGATTATTAAAATGGCACAGCAGCAACAAAAACCTCACAAGGTGTATCACAGCTTCCCAGCGGGCTAGCATCAAAATACATTAGGAGAATGAATTGCCAGATCTCTTGTGAAGCCACCTCCAGTCTAGTTGAAGTTAAACCAGAACGACCTTCCAACGCGAGACGCCAAGGTTGGTCGCTGGCAAAGGGATCCTCATACCATAGCAAAATAAACAGCTAAAGGGAGAAGCAGCAAGAGTAAGATCGCCACAAGTAAACCGCAACTCAAGCTGGGCATGAGAAAAAGTCATGAGCTATATAATCGGTAAAGATGCTAGCAATTAGCAAACCAGGAGATATTAATACATGTTTCCCTGAGCAGCCGAAAACGCTGGGCCTTGATCGAAGCCCTGCAAGGTATAAAAAGAAGGAACCAAACACAAAGAAACGCTGGGGTAATGGCCGGAGGCCACCAAGAGGGCAAAAGAACAAACGAACAATCCACAACTACTGATGTCCTGAAAACCAAACCCCCTCCACAATGCTCATTACTTAATTAATGCCATGAAATGGAAAAAAACAATTAACTAAACCAAGTGCCCAAAGCCTAGTACATGATAGCGATTTAGTGGAGGAAAGTGAAACTAACAGCGATATCCTGTGCCTAATGGCATAGGGTGTGAAGACAACACCCCATAACCCATAGTAGCTGCCAAATTCTAGAAAAGTAAAGATAGATATTATTATGAAATGTCCAAAACAACCCGCGCCCCCCACTCCTCACAACACCTGGTCTGGGACTCTCGATTCCAGAGCCTGGAGAAACACCTCCAAACACCTAACGATTTTCAGAGTCATCCGGTGACTTGGTCCTAATGCCCTTTCTCCATCCGTAACCGCACGTCGATACATAATCTCCGCTGTATCATATTTTCCCTGACCACACAGTATTGTACCGAGATTAATGACGGTTCGGAGGGCATCTGTATCACCCGGCCCCAAGGTCCTCTCTCGCCCTACCAGCGCACGCCAATACATCTTCTCCGCTTCATGATACTTCCCCTGTTTGTGCAACGCCCTAGCCAGGTTATAGATGCACATTAGGGTATCTCGATGGTCTGGTCCAAGTGTCTTCTCCGCAGCCACTAATGCGCGCCGATACATAACCGCCGCTTCATGGTGCTTATTCTGATTACACAATGCCACACCAAGATTATTGACGGTGAGTAAGGTATCGCGGTGAGCTAGTCCAAGCGTCTTCTCTCGACCTGCCAGTGCACGCCGGCACATAACCTCGGCTTCGTCATACTTCTTCAGATCAAGCAGCGTTTCGCTTAGCGTGCTTATGCTGTCGAGAGTAAACGGATGATCGGGTCTCAAAGCCTTCTCCATACCCCTTAAGGCATGCTGATAGAAGATCACTGCTTCACGGTAATTCTTCTGATCGAGGAGCGTCACAGCTAGGCCATGGGCACTCAGTATGGTATCTAGGTCACATGGACCAAGTGCCTTCTCTCTGCCCGAGTATGCAGATCGAAGCATTACCTCCGCTTCTTTGTACTTTCCCCGGTGGTGTAGCGTTCGACCAAGATTATCGATATTTCTAAGAGTATCTGGATGATCGGCTCCGAGAACCTTCTTTAGACCAGCCAATGCAGGTCGAAAAATATCCTCTGCTTCGTCATACCTCCTCAGATCAAGCAACGTTTCGCCTAGGCTGTTCATGCCCTGGAGGGTAGATGGATGTTCAAGCCCCAGAGCCCCCCCCATACCCCCCAAAGCACGCCGATACGTAATCTCCGCCCCTTCATACTTCCCCCGGCCAAGCGGAGCCACGGATGGGCTATCGGCGCCAAGTGCAATGTCCGGGCGAGGTGCTCCAACCGCAACCTCCCCGCCCACCGGTCCGTACCAGTGCCCAGTGTCCGCTTCCGCTCCCTCCTCCCGGTTGCGCCGCTCACCCCCCACTTCCGCAGCCCGGTACTGCGCAATTCCAGCTCCGCCATCCTTCTTCCGATCCCGCAGTAACAGAGCTAAAATATCAACACTCCGTAGGGTATCTGGATGATCTGGCCCAAGTATCTTATCTCTGCCCACCAATGCACGTCGATACATAATCTCCGCTTCGTTGTACTTTCCCCGGGCGTGCAATGCCGTGCCTACGTTGTTCACACTCCATAAAGTATCTGGATGATCTGGCCCAAGAGTCTTCTCTCTGCCCGCCAACGCACCTCGATACATAACCTCCGCTCCGTCATGCTTTCCCTGGCCGTACAGCGTTACGCCTAGGTCATTCAAACTCTGTAAGGTCGCTGGATGGTCTGGCCCAAGTGCCTTCTCTCTGCCCGCCAATGCACGTCGATACATAATCTCTGCCTCGCCGTGCTCCCCCCGGTTTTGTAGTAGCCCAGCTAAGTTGCCCACGCTCACTAAGATCACCGGATGATCTGGGCCAAACGTCCTCTCCCCATCCGCCAATGCACGTCGACACATAATCTCAGCTTCGTCGTGCTTTCCCTGCTTGTGTAGTGCCGTGCCTAGGCTGGTCACGCTCAATAAAGTCTCTAGGTGATCTGGCCCAAGCGTTTTCTCTCCGCTTACCAATTGCCGTCGATACATAATCTCCGATTCGTCGTGCTTTCCCTGTTTGTCCAGCACCATGCCTAGGAGGCCCACACTTAGTAAGGTTTCCGGATGATCCGACCCAAGTGTCCTCTCTCTACCCGCCAATACATGTCGACACATATGCTCTGCTTCCCCGTACTTTCCCTGTTCATTCAACGCGAGGGCTAAATATTGGGCACTAAGTAAGGTGTCCGGGTGGTCCCTTCCAAGTGCCTTCTCCTTGCCCGCCAATGCACGCCTATACAAAATCTCCGCCTCGTTGTTCTCCTGCCGGTCACGCAGCGTCGCATCTAGATCACCGACGCTTTGTAGGGCACCTAGATCACCGACGCTTTGTAGGGCATGTTGATCACCGACACTTTGTAGGGTATGTTGATCACCGAGCCGAATTATCTTCTTTGCGGCCTCTAATGCGCGCTTAAACATAATCTTTGAATTATTGAACTGTTTAGGTCCAGGTTTGCCCTCCATTGCTGTAGGTAAACCGAACTCTTGGCTAGAGTTGAATTCGCCGCCTCGAAAGTTGCTTTCCTTGTCTATTTGCTAGACCGCCGTTGATGTGTTTCGTTATAATAGGCTCTAAGCACGATCGGGAAATATCCTGGCCAAAGCTCTACTCGAGTAACCCTCAGTGAAGCGTTAGTTTTGGGAATTGCTCTTTAGACTGCTGGCAATGGACCAAGACTACTCAGACAGCTTCTGCAAGGACCACACTTACTCCGCCCGGACACCTAGTCTATCACGCACCCCTTTCTTTTCACTTTCTCGACCCCCTTCTTGCAGCGCCTGCTCTCTTTCCGCTGACAGTTTTCCGCTTAAGCGAAGGTCTAATCGGGCTGCAACCCACCAGCGCCCAACATCAGATATGAGTAGGGTATAATATGTATTGATAGCGAGGGTCAAACCTATGGTGTGATGTAAAGAAAATCCGTGACCCTCCACGTACTCGAGTATAATAGTCGGCGTTAGAGTTCTCGTAGACTAGAGAGTTCAATGAGTCTGAAAATGGTTGAGAAGAATCAAGATCAGCCGTGTTCGACTCATCAGGGGGGAGAGAGCTACAGGCTATGTGAACAAATGAGGGGGTAATCGTGCCAAGGTGGTGGCGTCCACCACCCAGGGCACTCCTAAGGAGTGCCCGCCATCTCAACTACAAATGACAGCTCAACGATAAATTATTACATTCAATGAGAAATATATGCAACAAAGCACCAATTTCATGAATTAAAGGCTCATAAATCTCAAGATTCTGAATCTCATCATTTCCTGCTATATCCTGATGCTTTTATATTTTATTCCGCGATTTTTTTGACCTTTCACCTGTCTTTGTGTGGTTGGTTGGACTATAGACTAGGCACCCTGAAGTCTTCACCCACAAGCAGACTAAATAGATCATGCAGAGCCCATCGAAAGCAAAAAAATATAGTCAAAAAGCTGTAGAACCAAATATAAAAACAGCTTGGGATGGTGGGAAAGGATGGGGATAAAAATCATGAGCTTTAGAGACTCTGAATTCATGAAATTGGTGTTTTTTTTGCAATACTTCGTATTGGAAGTAATAATAATTTATGAGTATGAAATTATCGTTGAGATGGCGGGCACTCATTAGGGGGCGGTGGACGCCACCGCCTTGGCACGATTAGCTCTTGGCCCCACCATATTAACCCAACAAGTCTGGTAGCGCCTTGGCAGGGTTTTCTCGCTTGGGGCAAGAGGATTTATGGAAGATTGTACTCGAGTACTCGAGTACTGTACTACCGTAGTACTACTGTAGTCAGCTAACAGGGAGGCTTCTTGACAACAGTTACTCGTAAATCGATCTTCCCATTCCTTTTTTGTTCACTACCGGTACTCGAGTACTAATGTACGAGTAGGCTTTCTAGGGAACTTTGTTTCAGAACGGAGATTAGAACCCTGCACGGAGATACTCAACTTTGTTGAGTTAATTCGGTCCTCGACTACCAGTGCAATATTGTCCGGACAAACTATAGTACTAGAAGAACCGGAACAATTAGGCATTGCCAGGGCATTAAAGCTACCTCCTACTATGCTCGAGTACCGGTGCTTGTCTCTAGCAACAAGTATCCAAAAACAGGGTCGTGAATTTCCACTGGCGCTCAGATACCCACAATTCTTTTGCCATATATTTTGCGAATCCCTGTTTCCTTGCACTTATCGCCTGAGACCAATAGTATGGCTTGCTATTCGAGTCTTTTTCCTCTAATTTTTCTTAGCTAGAACCCCGGATGCTTCAGCACGAGGTTCAATTACCCCAATTCTCGCAGTATTGTTGGACACATAGATTGACTCGTGGTGGGCGACGTGGGTGTTTGTTGATGAGTGGTGTTGTTTCTGCCTCATCAACTCAACTCAACTCAACTCAAATAACTAATTAACTGACTGACTGATTGACTGACTAAACGGAAAAGACAGGGGTATATATGAATCGCAACAGGGGCGTCATCCCATCTTTCTATCGATCACCACACATATCCACTCTCCCCCACACAAGTCTCCCTTTCCTCTGCCTACCCCCATGCCAACAATAGAAAGACAGGCCTCACAAAGACTCCCACTGTCCGTAGACTCCGCACCGCACAGTCCTTTGACTCTCCCTACTGCTTCCGACGGGTTCATGATTTGCTTCGAGCGGATAGGTCATTTCCAACCGCGTATGCGTTAATCCAAAGCGAATCTCCGAAACCTATATCCGAACTACGGAACAACATCCTGAGCATGCGAACAGCATCCACGGTTTCCAACAAAAGTGGTGTATCCAAAGGGGCTGTTGAACCGGTTGTGGGGGAGCAAACGAGAAAAGTGGAAGAAGTGTATTGTGAATCACCGGTGCTTCGTAGATTGACACGACCGCGAATTACCAAGGAAGATAAAGGAAGAGAAGAGAAGAGGGGAGAAGTGAAAGTGACGAGAATTAGGACAAGAGTTTCCCCACCCCCACTTCTGACTTAAGAGCTTCTAGTGCGCGTGAAAAGTCGACGAACAGTACCGAATTACGTTGAAGTGGACAGGAAGCAAGGATCGTGAATAGATTTTCTCTCTTCAGGTTTTCAGTTTTGCTTGTTCTTATCCACTCCCATTCTTCACCGAGAAACCCTATGACGGCTTATTCTGAAATCTTCCATCAACACCTCTCCTCTTCAGTGACTGGTAGGCGGCGCCACGACACCGACGGTATCTGAAGATACCAGATTGAGCTGTTGTCATTCCCTACCAAAGAACGCCAAGTGAGGGAGTTAGCTCAGTTAGCTCGACAGTATCATACCCCGCTAGCGATCGAGAGTTTTCTTACTCCCATCTCCCAGACGAGGATGGCATAGGCTGGACCAAAGAATTACGCAATAGTCAAATGATTCACCGCTGCCTAATTACGGAGAACAAAGTTTGAATTACCCCCCCCCCAGCATTCTCAAATAATGAAAGGTGGTGGATGTTTGAAGCTCAATGTGAGCCAACGGGAGAGCCATGTACTGAAGTAGGCAATCAAACCTCTCTCCTCGCTCGTCAGAGGGCGAGTGATTTACCATGATGCAAGGATAAATCTTGACCAGCCAGTAATCCTTCCGATCATATGAGAAAGCGCTCACAGTATAATATAGTACACTCCTAACCAACGCAGTCTCCTCGAGACCTCGAAGGGGTTGGAAACGATTTGCTCCTGTCTTTATTTTTTAGTTTAATACCCCCCCCCGGAACCTAGCGATGTTGAGATCCTGAAGTAGATTTTCTCTTATTTTAAACCAAGTCAGAGATATCTCTGCATTCCTTTTTTTTGCTCCCTCCCCTACTTCCTCTCTCCCCGCCATCTATTCTGCCCCCCTTTCCAGGGGTGTCTTGTTACTAGGCGATCAGGGTTAATATAGATGGAAGAGAAGTGAGCCGCGTGGTGCTAAATCAGATTCAACCTAAACCAGATATCAGTGAAATGGCGCTAAAAGCTGCTGTGTATTGTGCAGCTGGTTGAACAATATAAGATCTCATATTGGTGTATCTTCCCTTTGGGAGGTGGTAGCGTACACTACACGAATGGAAATAGGCCCACTGAGCACCAGTGCTGAATTAAAAAAAAAGGGGGGGGGCTTGGTTGCAAAGTCTCTTACACCTACTCATCCTGGATATACCGCTTCCTTTTTGTCTATATATCTCCTAGCACGACATACACAGTGCTGAATGATCAGTTATGTTATCCCCTTCTGAATCGGATATGTAATCCTGACGGTATCCCTCATACCAGCCATTCCTTCACCTTAAATAAGAAAATACCCAGATACCAATAGTGCCGCAGCATTTTGAGAAGTATAGTATCGCAGTGCGTGTTCGCTTAGCGCTGAGTGATACTACGCGCAGTACAGCCTAGGACTGGACACAGAAATGGTGAAACGAAAAGCTTCACTCCAAGAAGCAGCCCCCTCGGTATTTTTTTTTAGCAATGTCACATAAGATCCTTCTTTTTCTAGAATTAGAGGGTTTCTAGGACGCTCTTTCTATTAGCCATAGTGTCCAAAGGTACAAATGCGTGCTCTTCACTGGGTTCAAGGCAATGGGAGAACTTACGGTCTAAAGCGGATATAGCAAGATTATTAAAATGGTACAGCAGCAACAAAAACCTCGCAAGGTGTATCATAGCTTCCCAGCGGGCTAGCATCAAAAGACATTAGGGGGGTGAATCGCTGGACCTCCTGTGAGGCCACCTATAGACTAGTCGAAGTTAAACCAGAATGATCTTCCAAACGTGATACACCCACCTCAAAGTTGGTCACTAGCAAAGGAGCTCTCAAAACAAAGGAAACAGTTAAAGGGAGAAGCGAGAGTAAGATCACTACAAGTCAACCACAACTCAAGCTGGGCATGAGAAAAAATCGTGAGCTAGATAATCGGTAATGATGCTAGCAATGAGCAGACCAGGAGATACATATATCTCCCTGGGTAGCGGAGAAAGATATATATTCAACGAAGCTCCACTAAGCATAAAGGAACAAAATACAAAGAAACAAGGGGGTAATAATAGGAAGTAAACGAGAGGCAAAGAGAGCAAGTGAACGATCTAAAACGATCTAAAAACCAAACCTTCTACCCAATACTCCATGCTTAATGCCATAAAACAGAAAAAGCAATAAGCCAAACCAAATACCCAACGCCTGGCATCATATACAATGACAGCGACCAAGTAGAGAAAACCGAAATCAGCACCGACACCCTACGCCTAATGGCATAGGAAAACAACACCCCATCACCCGTAATGGCCGTAGAATACTATAATAGAAAAGAAAGTAAAGAGAGATAAGAGAAAACATCCAAAATAGCCAAGTCAACCCCCACCTCCACAACACCTGGTCTGGGGCTCTCGATTCCAGGGCCTTGAGAAGCACTTCCAGGCATTCAGCACTTTTCAGAGTCATCCGGTGACTTGGCCCTAGCGACTCCTCTCCCTCCATAACTGCATATCGATACACAATCTCCGCTGCGCCATATTCTCCCTGATCGCGCAGTATTGTACCGAGCTTAATGATGGTCCGGAAGGTACGTATATGGCCTAACCCCGGGGCCCTCTCATCCCCTGCCAGCACATGCCAATACATCATCTCTGCTTCGTGATACTTTCCCTGGTTGTGCAACGCCCGAGCAAGGTTATACATGCACATTAGGGTGTCTCGATGTTCTGGTCCAAGTATCATCTCCACACCCAGTAACGCACGTCGATACATAACCTCCGCTTCATGGTGCTTTTTCTGATGACCCAGTGCCGCACCAAGATTGTTGACAGTGAGTAAGGTATCTCTGTTAGCTAGCCCAAGCGTCTCCTCTCTGCCTACCAGTGCACGCCGGCACATAACTTCGGCCTCACCATACTTTTTTAGATCAAGCAGCGTTTCGCTTAGCATACTTATGGTATCGAGAGTAAACGAATGATTGGGCCCCAAGGTCCTCTCCATGCCGCGCAAGGCATGCTGGTACATTCTCTCTGCTTCATTATAATTTTTCTGATCAAGCAGCGCCACAGCTAGACCATGGGCACTCAGTATGGTATCTAGTTCATATATCCCTAGCGTCTTCTCCCTGCCTGAGTGTGCAGATCGAAACATTATCTCCGCCTCTTCGTACTTTCCCTGGTGATGTAGCGCTCGACCAAGATTATCGGTGCTTGTAAGGGTATCTAGATGCTCTGCTCCGAGATCTTTCTCTCGACCAGCCAATGCACATCGGAAAATAGATTCTGCTTCGTCATACCTTCCCAGATCAAGCAATGTTTCGCCTAGCGTATTTGTGCCCTCGAGGCCAGATGAATATTCGGGATCCGGAACCTTCTCCATGCCTCCCAAAGAATGCTGATCCATGACCTCCATCTCTTCTTCATCAGAACTCAGTGGGATGTCTGAGTGATGTGGTCCAATTGCCGTCACTCTGTCCACCTGTCCCCATCGGCGTTCCCTGTCTGCCTCCCCCTTCTCTCCCCGGCCACGTCGCCTTTTACTTGTGGCAGCAAACCCCGGCCGAGTATTGGGATCGCCTGGCCGAAGCGGCTTCTCCCTCCATCCCACAGCTTGGTACTGCGGAATTCTAGCTTCATCATTATTTTTCCTCTTCTGCAGCAGCAGAGCCAAATCGTCAAAACTCTGAAGGGTAACTGGATGATGTGGCCCAAGAGTCTTCCCTCTGCCCACCAATGCACGTCTAAACATAATCTCTGCTTCGTTGTGCTTCCCCTGGTTGTACAGCGCCACCGCTAGGTTGTTCACGCTCCAAAAGGTATCTTGGTGATCTGGCCCAAGGATCTTCTCCTTGCCCGCTAGTGCACGCCGATACATAAACTCCGCTTCGCCGAACTTTCCCTGGTTGTACAGCGCCGCACCTAGGCTGTTCACGCTCCGTAAGGTCACTAGATGATCTGGCCCATATTTCTTCTCTTCACCCACCAATGCATATCGATACATAATCTCTGCTTCGTCGTGCTTTCCCTGGTTGCGCAGCACCACGGCTAGGTTGTTCACGCTCCATAAGGTATCTTGATGATCCGGCCCAAAGGTCTTCTCCTTGCCCGCCAATGCACGCCGATACATAATCTCCGCTTCGCCGCACTTTCCCTGGTTGTACAGTGCCGTGCCCAGGCTGTTCACAAGCCATAAGGTAATTGGATGGTCTAGGCCAAGTTCCATCTCTCTGTGCGCCAATTGATGCCGACAAATATTCTCTGCTTTGTCGTACTCCCAGTGAGGCAGCTGCTTCTCTAATTCCCGGACACTCAATAAGCGCTCCGGGCGGTTCCTCCCAAGCGTCTCCTCTTTACCCGCCAGTGCACGCCCATGCATAATCCCCGCTTCGTCGTGCTTTTGCTGGTCGTCCAGCATCGCATCTAGATCACCTTCGCAGGGTATGTTGATCGCCGAGTGGGCCGAACTCCTGGCTAGAGTTGAATTCATCTTCCGAAAATCACTTTCCTCGCCCGTTTGCTGTGTCATATTTGGTTTATTTTGTTGTAACAGGCCTTGAGCACGATTGGGAAATGCCCTTGCCAACCCTCCAACCCTCAGTAAAAAGTTGGTTTTTCTCCTTAGACTGTTAGCCATGGACCCAAGACCACTGCAACTGCTTTTGTAAGGACCACACTTACTCCGCTGTGACACCTCGTCTACCTCGCGCCCAATTCTCTTCGCTTTCTCGACTCCTCCTCGCAACAGGTGGCCTCGGTTCCGACGATAGCGTTTCGCTTAACCAAAGGTCAAATCGGGCTGCAGCCCACCAGCACCCAATATCAGATATGAGCGGGGTATGTGTTGATAGGGAGGGCCAAACCTGTGGTGTAATATAAAGAAAATCCGCGATATTTCACGTATAGCAGTAGGTGTTAGAGTTCTTGCAGAGGGTTCAATGATTCTGGAGATGGTTGTGAGGGGTCAAGGCCAGCCTTGCTCGACAAGCCAGGGCGATGCTGACGCGCGATGTAAGCCCATCAAAACCAATCAGGGGCGGTCCTCTGCACAGGACCAACTCAATAAATGCCGGCAGAGGGGGGGAAAGCGGGTTTGGAGAAGATTGTGCCCAAGTTGGTTAAACAGGGGCTGGAGGCTTCTTGGCAGCGGTTAAAGCAATCCCCCCATTCCTTTTTTGTTTACTGCTGGGCTTTCTAGGAAACTTTGTTCCAAAAAGGAGACCAGAACCCTGCATGGAGATACTCAATTTGTTGAGTTAATACGCTATCACCCTGACAAGCAATTGTGAGAACTGGAATAATTGAACCTCACGCTAGGAAATTGGAGCTATCTCCTACGCTATCAAGGCTCATTCTATTTTTCTCCTTTTCATTTGTGCCATCTGGGAACTCTAGACGTCTTGGAGTGAGGTTCAATTACCCCACTGCTTACAGTTCCCTACTAGTGGTGAGTGCTCTCTCTGCCGAATGAGAACGACACAAACCAGACTGAGCGACAGTGCGATAACCAACCGGTCGAACGCTACCCAGCTGTAGAGAAGAAAGTTCGCGCTATCCCCCTCCGGCATCCCCATGCAATGAAAGGTACCGAATGTCCGAAGCCGAAGACAAACAAGCGGGAGAGCCCCCCAGACAAGGTTCCGCGCAAGGGGCTCTTCTTCGAGGCATACCGGTAGTAGTTCTTGGACAAATATCATTCATTGGTGGGTCCAGGTGCTGGCCAAAAATTATCAAAGGTCGAAATTCTCGGCCACTGAAATCGGGATTTGCGCCCCCATCTGTTAATCGATTTAAAAAAAAAACATGTCAATAGATAGCTGAAGACCCAGCAGTTCTGAAATCCATATTTCTATAAAAAAAATTGTTTATTCCATGGGCAGTTCTCATCAATTAGCATGACTGATCCCAAAACTGGACTTAAGCACAGAGAATTTGCCTGGGCACCCAGACAAAAAGATGCCTGTTTTGAGAATCACCAATTTCGCATTGCCACATGTGATTCAGGAATTGTTGCACCACACAGTACAAAATTTAAACCTCACAGTTGGAATACTCAAAATCACTATTTTACAAAGAATTGTTCTACTCCCACTGCAGGTTGTTAAGTTCCGGTGCTGTGCAAAACAGCACTCTTCGTACAAAAGCGGCGATCAACGATGACTTTTTGTCATCTCCCTGTAAATAAATTTACTGTACCGTACAGTACTGTACAACGGGGCCTACCAAGCATACAGAGAGACGGTTCGACAAAGTCTCAAAGGCTGTCAACGCACTCTCTCGCAATTTGTCCGCAACCACCTCCACGCCCGCGGTAGCCAAATAAGTATCGCACTGGCGGCATAACAATTTACCACATACTCAACACCTAGCTGCTAATGCACCACCAACCCTATGCTCGGATGGGCGTATAGCTAGATCAAATGCTGCTCAAAATGCGAACTCCACAGCGTAAGGCATGATAACCCCAATCCAGTCATCTACCCTCCCGGTGCCCGCCAATACCTCTATTTCTCATTAAACCCCAACCACAATACCCCCCATTGAGCGAATACCTCAACCCACGATGCCGACCGGGAGAATCCTGGGTGGAGTGTGGCGAACGCCTCCGAGAGGTTGCTGTCCTAGAAGTGAATGCCCAGTTGAGACGTTCAGAGTGATCCTCTGCTTTATATCATGTTCTTCCCAACCTTTACAAACGCTGTGGTTCAAACAGAAGGCACAGACCACTATTTGCACCCTGCACTGCGAAGCTCCTTCCAAGACCGGCACAAAAAAGAAACCTGGTCACTTAGTCTAACCTCCTCCTCCACATCCATATCTAACGACAAACCCCGGGGAACATCCTCCCGCCAAGCCCCCCCCCCCAATACCAACTCTGGAATAAACACCAGAAATCTGCTGATTTTCCAATAACACTATTACCCTTTCTCTATATCTCCCTTTCTCGTACGTACGTAGCAAAACTACCCAGTAATCTTGCTGTCCACCTTACCTTACCTCACCGTACCCATTTACCAACCAATATTTTATCACTACCAAACTATACTACTATACCTGAAGCAGAAAACTGCGAGGCACCGTGCATGCCGCAACCAAATCCCAGTGAATCGACAGCGAAAGTACCCGACTCCTAGGCGGGCCGATATCTCGAGCCAGTCTACGGGCAATTCCATTGGCCGTCTTGGTGATTTTATATAAAACATATACATCCCATTTCCAAGAAGCAGTCCCTCAGATCCCCCAGTTACTATTATACTCTGGTAGCTGTACTCCAACTTCCTAAGCTCAAGGCCCGCTTCTTTTGCTTACACCGCCCTCGGACGCCCAGGCCAATTTCCGAAAGCACAAGGAAGAACGTTCTTTGAAAACCCCAAACGGCGAGTGGCCTACCTACCTACCATGCCTACGTAGTATCACAAAAGGGAAAAAAGAAAGAATATTGAGCATTCGGTAACACTTCCGAACATGCGAGAAGATACATTACTCAGCAGTGCATCAGTAACTCCAAGCACACTTCCCGGATCATCAGGATGTTCTCGAAGCATAATGGCTTAAATCCCGAAAATGAACAACAGGTAACGTTCTATCGTGTTCGTGCGGCGCACAATAATCCCTCACGCTTAACTCCCATGGAAGGGTTTTTACAAAAAAAAAAAAACACCCCCCCCACTGAGTTCAATGGCCCTGCCCGGCCCGACCCGGCCACCACAGGATAATCCCGGTATCATACTATATCTATACTATACCCTACCGTGTAGACCAGCCATCGAAATACCATAACCCCATCAGATCTCAAAGGAGTGCCGGTTCCCTAAACACAACCCCTCAAAAGGAGAAGAAGAAAAACCAAAAATCCCCCCCCCCCGAAAACAAAAATAAACCAGGAGAACATCCCCCCCTCACCCCTCCTAATAAGTAAGATCCAAAGACATCACACACTATCATGTCATAACCAAGGTGATTCGGAACCCTTTTTATCATCATACACCAGGGATAAATCACCCACATTTAACTTAGTCTAACCCGCACCTACCCATCACGACAACGACAGCCCACTCCCTCCCCGCGCCTAGCGGTGCTTATATATCAACGATATCTGGTCCCTCTCTTGTACGATATTCATATGATACCTCAAAAACCGTGCAGACCAACAACAAAGAGGACAAGAAAAAAATCCCCTTTTAACCGAGACTTCTAAGGATAACTGTACTGTAAATTCTTA
Organism: Tuber brumale; assembly: GCA_014065205.1. Taxonomy (NCBI): domain Eukaryota; kingdom Fungi; phylum Ascomycota; class Pezizomycetes; order Pezizales; family Tuberaceae; genus Tuber; species Tuber brumale. The sequence continues at coordinate 461,636 of JACCEG010000035.1, read as the reverse complement.
AACACAATTTGTTTTTCTTTTGCCGAATAGAGGGAGAGGGAGGGAGGGGCTAGTTTAACAAAGCTTTTTTTTTTTTTCAAGGGTAAGGGAGTACTGTACTGTACTGTACCTGGAAGGGTATGATATATATACTAGAACTTTGAGAATGCGGCTCTGCTGGCACACTACTGTACTGTACTCGCGCGGCCGAGTTGAAGCCGGACGCCTAAGGTGACAATTCCCATACAAACTGTCTGGCTTCAACTCGGCCGCGCGAGTACTCGCACCAGTACGCTCTACTCTTCACGAATTGTCACTCGGCAGTGACGGTTCTGGTTGCATGAACAGATACAGTATCATACTGTAGCAAAAGTCTTGGTGAAATGACCTTTTTTGCAACTCAAATATCAACAAGTTCCAATCACCCACCACCACCACCACACCTGAAACCGCCTTTCCAAAAAAAAAAAAAAATGCGCAAAAGTGATGAAATCCCCCCCCCTCCCCCATATTCATTGTACTGTACCCTTTACAAGGTATGATACTCACTTGTGTCATAAGGTTGAGTTATCAGTCTTTCCAAAAACCGAATCAACTATGGGTTTCAATGGCAATTTTTTGTATAATATTATGTAAAAATGTCACTTTTTTGGCAGTTTGACAAACTTTGAGACTTACATAACATTTCCGTTATCTTGACCGGATTGGTTCGAAACAAAACTGCATAAGGGGCGTGGGAAAAAAAAAAAAAAAAAAAAAACTAAGGTAAACCAGATCTCAGAAGTCCGGTTGGAATTAATGCAATATAATTTAATTTAGTCCCCAAATAGTGTGTGGTAAAAAGTTGTCTGATTTTGGTGTGGAAGGCTCATTTCACTAAGACTTTTGCGGAGGTATGATACAGTGCTTCTACTACTACGAGTACAGTAGACTATATAAGCGCTCGTGGCGAGTGAGCTAGCCAGCTAAACTTTTCTATGATAATACCGGTATGGACCGCGGTAACGTACAGACCCTCCCCTCCCCACTATTTCCGTGCGTTATCTCGAGAGATACTCCGCACACATGCATTGTGCTCTTCCGTCCGCCAGATCGACTTGGGGAACCCCCGCACTTTGTAAAACGACTGTGATGGGGACAGAAATGTAGAGACAAGGAAAGTTACCAGACATTACATACGCACATAAAGCTCGGAATATTGTTACAGGAATGGAAGGGAAAGGGATGGAATAAAATACAAAGCAAGGTAAGAGAGTAAAGTATCACAACGCCAGCCAGGTCCCCCATACAAAGTAAAAGTAAATCCCAGTCAAACTTCCAGCCAACCGACAATGCAAGCCCCCTTCCCACTCGATGCACAAGAGTAAAACAAAGCAAAAACAAATCACAGCAGAATAAAGCGAGCCGGGCCAAACCATAAATCGTAAAAAAAAAAAAAACTCCCCCTACTCACCCACAAACAGCCTTCCACAGCTCCCTCGCCTCCTTAACATACATAAACGTAACGCCCAGCATCTGCACCTCATAGTACACATCCCGCAGGGAAATGACGCCCGCACGCAAAAGGCTCTGCACGAACAGACACAGCAGCTGCACCTGCCGTGCCTGGGCCCTCTTCCCGCTGCCGCCATCGCGGTACTCGCCATTGAGCATTTCCTCGGCCGAGCGCGTCCCGTTTGATAGAAAGTTGTGTATTAGAAGGTTTGTCTCGTCTTCTGTGAGGGCCGAGGTTTGGGTGATTAGGATATTTATGGTTTCCAGGGCATTGAGGGTGGGGGTTAGGAAGGAGAGACTTGAGAGGATTTCTTGGCGACGGTGGGAGGTAGAGGGTTGCAATGGTGGGGTTGTAGTGGTGATGGGCGAGGAGAGGAGGAGAAGGAGGATTCCTCGGGCCAAGACTGGGTTGTTGGATATCAGGCTAGCGAGGGTAGGAGTTGAGAGAAAGTCCAGTGGGTATGTGGTTAGGAGAGACGGTGTGGATTTTAGTGTCGTGAGTAGGGAGTTTACGATGTTCGGGCGGAGCTCTTCGGACATGGCCCTGACGAGGAAGGCTGAGACTTCGGCCACTGTATCTTGGGCCAGTGGTGAAGGGCGTCCGTTCGAGGGTGTTTGTGCGCCGGACGTAAGTCCACTAGCAGAGGAGCATCCACTCCCACCAACACTCGCCCCGAGCTCATCAATACCCAATTCCCCCCCGTGCCCTTTTTTGGCACCTCCATTGCCTCCCCTGAGGCTGTTCTTCCCTTCCATCAGTGCACCGTAGATCCCCTGCTCGCGCAAAGCCTCCGTAAAAGACTCCACATCAACCACAAACTCCAAACCCCGACCAGCAAACTCATGCGGCGAAAGCCCTGCCAGCCTATCCCCATGCTCACCCAGAATTCCCTTAACAAACGCAACCCGAATCCTGAATACCTCCTCGCGAATGCCCAATCCTGCACCCCGACCACCGCCCTGCTGCCTCCGCCTCTCCGCCGCTTCATAGTCGCGACAAACATCGACCCAATGCGCAAGCGACGGGTTCATGCGTAGCCCGTAGATCCGGTACGCCTCAAAAAGGACAAATTCCGCGTTTAGCATGAAGCCCAGGCATTCCCGAGCGCTACTGCGAGCAAAGTCATGGCCACTGGCGATTCTGGTGCCGAGAATTTGCATGAGGGTGCCGATTGGCTCGGGGACGGTCGAGAGGATCTCCAGGGTGTTGTGGAGCTCGCAGACGCGCGTGAAGGCATTTTCCCGGACGGTGGGAATGCTGAGGAAGGCATTCGCAGTTTTCTGAAACGGGTCCGTGAAGGTTGTCAGGGCGCGGACCAGTTCGGCAGGTAATGGGTCGGTTGAGAGGGGCATAGTTGGGGTGCAGCGTGGATATAGGTGAGTAGCGGTAAATGTGGGGAAACTGAATTGGCTGGGCTGGTTGGTGGATTGGCTGTGTGTGTGAAAGAGGTGGAATGGAAAGGAGAATAATTGGTGTGGAAATTCTATGAGTGGCGGGTGGCTTGGCGCACCCTTATCCCGATAAGAACAAGCGGGAAGCAACCGGATTTGCGGCTGATCACGCGTTGCGAACCGTGAATACCGGTATTGCAAGTTATGATGGAGAGATGGGAAGTGTAGAAGGGAGTGAAGGAAAGAAGGGGCAGAAGGCGAAAGGATTAAAACAACCTCTAGATATAAGCTCTCCGTTAGGGCAGCTGTTGACGGTGGGGCAGGAAACGGAAGAAGGTGTAAACTTGGGCACCAACAAGACCTACGATACCTTGCTGTGCGCCTCCCTGTGCTCACCCGAACCTAAACCCCGCGTGCATGCCCCACAAGGTAGCAAGCCACATCAACTCGATTATCTCAACTGGTTTACGATACCGTTTCAAAAGTGCACAATTTCGTCAACTCGGGAGAAATATTTGCAAATTTCAAGTCATCGCTATCATGATATTGTAGTCATACAAACAAGGAGAAGAGAAAAAAGGGGGGAAAAAAGCGAATAGCGAACCAAGCCGGAAAAAAAAAAGACCCATGCCCGCAACTACAAAAGAAAGAAAGAGGGAGGGGGAGAGAGCCCGACACTTTTGGCCCAAAACACTCCTTATGTAAAGACCGACCGACAGACAGTGATCGCCCTCCCAGACGGTATCAATTCAAAAATTACCATCTCTCCTCCTCCACTAACCGACGTTGTTCGCGCTCGACGAAATAAGGATCGTGGGGGGTTTCGCGTCTCTCTAGTACCTAAATATAATGTATCTGGCGGGTAGGAATTAGCAGCCGCAACACTCCAAAAAGGACCCGAAAGGGGAGGGAGAGCAGCTCACAAGGCATGAATGATCCCAGGTAAGTAACCCAAGCAGGTGAAGATAATATTGATCAACAGATCACCGCTGCATCCCCTCTCCAGAAAGACACCGAGGGGGGGAAGAAGGATAGCGACAATAATCTTGCAAATATCACTAAACAAACAATTAGCATTGTTCAACCCAACCTCCCCGAACCCCGAAAGCTCCCCCCCTCCCCTCCGGCAAGCAGGAAGAAACTAACCTGGCGGTGAAGGGCATGATGATGTTTGTTGTGGTTGTGTGGTTGGTTAGGCGTAGCAGTAGTTTGTAAGCTTAAGCGTTCGATGCCGGTTTCGATAAAATGCCGTTGGTTCAAGGAGCGAAGCTGTACTGGGTATCACGTATCACTGAAACGAATGAGGAGAGAGGAATGGGGGGGATGGGACACCCGGGCCTTTATTTGTAGTGCTCAAGAAAAGGGTGGGCTCGCACAAAAAAAAAAAAAAAAAAAACCTCTCGAGACCAAACGTCATACCTGTAGAAAACCGTACCCACCCGCCACCGAACTTCAAGCCCGGTTATCTCGGTGCGATGTGGCTGGTGCAAGGCGGGTTCGTCATCAGGGAATAAGTTACGTCATGCCTGGCCGAACTCCTCCATTGTGCATTCATTTCCTTGAAAGATTCCTCGTCAAGGTACCGCTTCGCCCTCGAATCCTTTCACGGCGGACGGGGTTGAGAAGTCGCCTCTTAATCCGCTCGCCGCTAACCTGACGGTGCTCTACGGGTAACCTGACTCTTCGCATATTGTCTCCATCATACCATTGGGCACAGTGCGCCTCGTGATGGCCGATGGCCTTCAACTACCCGTTGACCCGGAGGCAGCTCAAGTCCAATAGGCAAAACTTGGTTGGACCTGGCTCTATCTATATATACATGCAAGGAAAAGAGACACCCTATCCAAAACTTGGCAATAAAAGACGCGTAACCCCCCCCAAAAAAACAAAAAGAGACGGCCATCATGCTTGGATTCTGTGATGGCGCCGGGAGAGAGGGACGGAGGATTAATAAGAAAAATTACCATGTCGAGGCTCTGTGCTCTCTGCCGGTGCCAATGCCATGCATAACTTTATTCGAGGACCGTGTCTGCTGTACGAGTAAAGTTGAGTAGCGTGTACCGTAGGGTTCTACTGCCAGTTATCACATCATAGGTGGGATAGCGATACACCACGCAGTACTTGAGTAGCACAGCACAGTAACCTGACCCCATAAGGTGAGAACACCATACAAATCCCCCTCAGGAACCGAGTCTACTACCAGTACATTACACCCTACCGTACCCGTACTATAAGCTGTGCTCGCACAAAAACAGGGGGAACCAGGCTGATAAGTGTTATCCGACACCAGCATCTCCAATGCAAGCCGTAACCGTGCGGTTCCGCACTGAGCACCTCACACCACCCACAGCATCCGTGGGGAGAAGAGCAGAGCAACCCAAAGCACAAATCGGGCATTACCGGTACTGAACGGGCCCTTGATTCCCGATTCAGAGTGCTGCTTGGTGTTGCTCATACTGTACAGGACACACAAGTGGGGAACGAATGGTCTTAGAGGCTTCGGTACTATAACGGTACCAGTGAAGTTCCAATAGCGGAGGCTTGCCAAGCAAGGTAGCGGAGTGTCCATCCGAGCTGTGTGGCGGGTGAGACTCGCCACGGTAGATCCTTGGGTGAGGAGGCACCATACCGGTACTCGAGTCCCGGGATGGAAAGAGAATCGCGATAAGCTCAACTTGGGCTAATTTACCGGCATCTCGCCGGATCGAATATTTACTTATGATACCCGCACTGCGCAGTACTGCCACAATATCACTGCCCGCCCTGCCTTGCCCCCTCTTACATAGCCATCGAGCACACAACCTCCAAGTACTCGTAAGTTAAATCTACTCGGGCAAAGGTGACGACCGCTCTCCCATGGATGCCATTGACAATCCCGAGGCAGCGACAACGATTCCGCATGTCGAGCTTTGGCTTAACGCTGGACCAAGACCTTGGTAGCCCAGTCCGGCTTTCTCCAAATCGGCTATCATGAGGCCATCGTCCCTGCAGATTATATGCACTCGTAACCCAAGCTATTTGTGCTCCGAGCAAACCATTTTAATGCCCGATGCCGCTTACTCGGGAGATCGGCAGGCTGACCCCACGGAGACAGATGCTGAGGCTTAAACCTGTGGTTGGGGGTTAAGCTACCCGAGTACATAAGTGGATATCATATGATATCATAATAAACTCTTGGCAATCATATATTCTCACTGCAAAAATCCTTCATCGCTAGCAACAGGCCACCGAATGCTCAAACATGCCGGCAGATCACTGAACCCACTTAGCATCCAATGTTTGTAACATCACAAACAAAACATACTGTATCATACTGTAGCACTCGACTTCCACCCCACCTAGTGTGCAATCACCCGGAGTTACGGTCCACCCCCTCCCCAAACACTGTTTTCATCCGTGATCTCGATTGACAGGGATATGAACCCCTGTCCCACCTCCATCCTCTCCTCAAATCTAATTTCCGCGACCGAATATTCCAACCAACCATCCATCCATTCGTTCATTCGTTCACCCCTGGTCTGCAAACAAACCTTCAACTACCGTACAGTACAACTCTCCCTTTCTCTCTCGCGCGAGCTGCTACTTGCACACAAATACGGATACAGACAGGAAAATGAAATTCCACACCCTGACCATCCCATTAACATTATCTCTATTACCCCTGACGCGGGCGCAAGGCCTCGGTGGTGGCGTGCGAGAAATCCAGACGACCACAACGGGCACAAACGCTCCTGCCGAGCCTACCAAAGTCTTGTGAGCCATCCCCCCTCTACCCCCTTTACCCCCTCCCGCTCCCCGCCGGTGCTAACCATTGCTAGGGTGCCATCAACCCTCGCCAACGGCCTCGTCACAAAAGTCGCCTCGATATACACCCAGCAATTCACAGGCAGTGGGAGCGGATTGCGTACGCCCAGTGCCGGCACCATAGGCTTGGGAACGCTTACCGGGAGTGTGGGGGTTGTTAGGACTGCTGAGGCGAATGCTGCAGTGGGGAGGGGGAGGGCGCGGGGAGGGGCGGAGGGGTGGGCTGTGAGGGTTGTGGTTGGGGTTGGAGTTTTGGGGGTTGTGGTTGGGGGATTGATTCTTTAGGGGAGGCGTAGGTGTTCGGGATGGAAGGAGCTGTATGGGATGGATGGGAGTTCACGGAGGGGATTGGTTATCAAGGTTGTTGGTAGCTTACTTCGGCTCATTGGAGTTTTTTTTCCTCTCCCCTTTCCCTGTTTCTCCTGTCAATTATAGATATAGATCTTGTTTTTTTTTTTTTTCCATTCGAAGGAAAGAGAGAGAGAGATATGTAAAATAATGTACTAGAGCATGGTTGTAGAACTCTATCCATCTTTGAGAACTAGCAGCTCAACATTACCTAAGCAAGAAATTCCAAGCAGATATTAGGAACTTGAAATTGAGAATTCGTTTCATTTCATGCTATAGTGTGGTAAGAACAGGAAGTGACTTATTCCGCACAGCTGTATAAGCACTGCACCACACCGCACTTTACTTCACAGTACCATGCAAGAGGCACTTGACATCCACCATTAATCCACAATACATGTGATTTCCCAATTTTCCAAACCCCATACATTTACAAACTATGATACTACCCTACTCTCGGCAGGTTTTCCGGTTTGAACCCCCCCCCCTCCCCCACCTCCGAATTCATTGCGGTCTGGAAGTGGCGGGTATGATAGGTAAATAGGTAGGTTATGGCCTATTTTTGGCGTCAAAAAAAATGCCCCTACCGGTACCCCAGTTTCTTTCTTGCAGCGCACTTTGATTACTTTACAACACCATAATGTATCCCCTGATGAGTTCCGGGTCCAAGTCCCGGGGGTACATGTTATTGGTGGTACAGTACCGTATAAACTAATCCTTCAAAAGTCGGATTGTGACCAGTCGGGATTTTCTTAAACGTACTCGTACCCAATCGTCGCTCCCTATACGTTTAAGCTGTGGCGGGTTAGCGTTCTTCGTGCCCTCCTGTTTGGCTCGTTTAACTTTAATTCGCTTTAGCTCTAATCCGAATTTTGCCGGATTATACGGGAACCGTACGTGCGAAGAGTGCAAATATATCGTGAGCGAAAGGGGCACAGAATGGCAAAGCGCCTTTTCTTGTGCTCTGGTGGTGAAAGAATTTTCTCTCAGTCTCTGGAAAAATTTGCCGGCTAGTTTTCAAAAAAATCAAAAATCCATATTGAAACCCCTATGATAACGACAACCTTCTCAAGCCGATAGAACGTGAGATAACCCCCACCATCCCACCTATCATAATATTATGCACAGTATATACACAAAGTAACACAACCCACCTTCTCCCAAAACTTTAATATTCTAGCTCCAGGTATTGTACAGTACACACAGCACAGTAACTGCACACAGTCAGATAACCTCCTCTAAAGATGTTACCGCAACTATCGTATTATGATATGTTATACTCAAAGGACGGACCCTACACAGCACTACACGTACCTTAGACTCCCTGGGATCACCAGGGTTTTGGAGGAAAAGAAAAGAAAAGAAAAAGATTCACTGGTAATATACATTTTTGGGTGCTGTGGAGATCTCATACAGGGGGTGCTTCTTCTTTTGTAAATATTTCACATTGGGTCGGGTATTGTAGTTTGGTTTTTTACTCCCCTTTCCCCCCCCCCCTTTTTTCTTTCCTTCCCTGTACTGTATAGTACTGTACTGCTCGCTCAGCACGGGTTTCTGGCATGCTTTAGTTTTGGTTGATATCTTGTTGCTACAAGCATTGTTGACTAAGTTATGATAGCCAATTGTTGTGATCACAGCTTGCTTGCTTTGCTTGCATAGATGACTGAGGTCGCCTTGAAAAAAAAAAAACGAAAAATAAAAAAACCCCCCCACCTCTGTCTAGTTGCTATTACAGTTGGCCAGTAAGTTACGGTAATCTTCGGCTACCATCCCAGATATCAACTACTTGGAGGGGAAACTCTGTTGCTCAATGTTTTCCAGTGTTAATGCTAAAAGGCTGGTATACTGGTTATCAGAATTTTTATAGTATCATAGAAGGGGGGTGGATGTGGGCTGGATTTTTCTGCCAATTACTCTCTATCTTAACTTAATTTTTAATCTATTATGTATGTATATATTATATATACTTTTTTTCATCCGATGTCTCCTCACCGGTTTTTATGAAAGACAGCGGGATTCTGTTATGGTGTGGGTACGGCACAGTACTAGTACAGTAACGTAGAAGCACGGATGATGTGTCAGATGGCGCCATCACCAATACGGGGTACAGTACTTTTTGTCTAAGTGACTGCAGTTGTCCTTAGTCAGAGTCAGAGTTCTTAATTCCAAATCATCCTGGTAAGCAGAAAAGACGGTCCCCCCCGCTCAAACCCCAGAGCTCGATTGATTCAAATTTTACATAGACTAAGGAAGGATACACTTCGAAACTGCTCACCATGTCACGCTAAACCGACAAAGAATTAGGCGAGATCACAGCGTATCACCCGCCGTCACCCGGGTTTAACGATGGGTCTACTACATAGCGCGCGATACGATTTGGTATACGGTAAACTCGCCAAATGGGCGTGAAAAAATAACTACGGATCTTAACGAGCGAGTTGGATGAGTAGAGAGTTTTACGTGCTACATCCAGGGTAGAACACAAACAAAAGAAAAGAAAGATTTTTCTCTCTCTCTTTCAATCTGACCCTTTTAAATACGGAATGAGCCGTAAAGACAGCATCATGCATAACCCATACTCACTTCCTAACACACCCCGTATTCGCCGTAATCGCGGACGGGCAAGTAACCTGCCGAAAGGTAACGGCCGGGTTATCGGCGCCCTTGAACCACTACAACTCAATGTCAGCTCAACACACTCCCATCCAGTCGTCGAAGAAGGGAGGGAGGGGGCGGGGGACATACGTCAAATCTCCAGTAACATCCCTGACGGATCGCCGTGGGGAGGGCGTCGCATCCGGACCTGCTCGAGACACCGCCGTATCTGGCGCCCCAACCGTCGGCTGGTGCGTTGTATTGCTTTGTGCACCCGTTGAAGTAGCCGACACCGCCGCCGGGGACTGGGTGTTTTTAGTTTCTACCTATCTACGCGATGTGGGGGGGGGGGGGTACTTGAGATATCAAAGTGGTTGTTTCCAAGATCACCGCCGGTGTTAGTCGCTTGGACTATCATCTTCTTTCCGGATACGGGGCTACACTGACGGTTGGCAATGACTTCGTGGTGAGAAACGATTGGACGAAAAACGGGAGACATACCCAGAAGTAAATGTGAGTTCATAACAAGCACAACACCAACCGCTCTCACTGGAGCCAGAAAGTTTCACGGCGGCGTATCTATTTCACTCTAGTTAGCCAAGAGACTCGAAAGGAAGAGGAGAGATTGGTAGTACCCGTAAGCCAAACTGTCCGAAACAGCCCATGGAATCTGGCTACTGCACATGAACGCTGTGCCGCCGTCACAGCCAGAACTGGCGTTCACGTCTGATAGTACATTGTTATTCGCGTCGCAGGCCTTCACGGGTGAGGTGACGGAAGCCTTTCCACTCCAGGCACAACTGGGCTTGCAGCAATCCCAGTATCTGGTGGTCTGGCCAGAGTCGACTGCGGTGACCAGTGGGAGAGCAGCTGCCGCGAGGTAGAAGAGAAGGCGGGTCATGTCTGGAAAATGTAGTGGGCTGGCGGTGGATAACGAAGAGGGGAATTGCAGGAAATGCCGGACGGTTTATATGCTCTTCCAGACCTCCCCTATCTATCTGACATGGTTCACGGGTTCCTCCCCCGTGGTTTTTTTCTCCCCTCTCTTGAATACGGGAGGATTCCCAGCAGTGACGGGAGGCTCCTCTTCCCAGCCTATGATCGCCTCCCTAGCAAGACGGCACTTCCAATCCCGTTGACATGCTCGGTCGGCAAATCCGCTGACCGGCCCCGGAGACGTCCGCTGAAGTCCCCTGACACATCTCCTGCAGGTACCCCGCAAGTTGTCTCAGGGCCAACGGTATTGTGAAAATTTCAAGAATCTGCGGCATATGTAAGGCACGTTGGACAAAAGAGGATCACCTACCGACAGTGCCGGGTGGAGACCTTCATTGGGCAAATGTCTTTCTTAAAGGGCCACGCTGGGATTGATTACGTGTGGAAGGTTTTTCTCGTGTAAGATGAGCAGAAATACTTGAGCGGCGTCAGTAACATTAGAAAGATAAATAGATGAATGACTTTTGCTATGATACTGATAGTCTCAGTATTGTGTTGTATAGACTATAGGAGCTTCATACCTTTCATTGAATAATATTAGAGTGCGTTGAGGTTGAGCTGCGCTTAGATAAACTAGCTTGGTAGGGCTCCCCCTGTTGCAGGTTATTGAGGGGAAGACGGAGTGCACAAACGCGGGTCGATGTGTTGCACAGACAATCTCTTATTTTCGCTTCGAGGTAGATACTAGGGACTTTGCGAAAAGACTCTGGATGTGGGTCAAACAGGGTTCCGGGCCAGTGAGATCGCTTGGATTTGACTCTGGATGGAAAATCGCAAAGTCTCTACTTATGTTAGGCTAAAAAGGTGTATAAAGTAAACGGGCAGGGATTGAATGGACACATTCGCAAGAACTAACGACTTGGTTTCCTAGAGCCCCTGTGTACTGTACAGTACTAATACCTGACGGTAGTCTCATCAGGTGTCCTGAGACTTCTGTCTTGGGCCCAAGTCATCTGACAACAAAATACTGATCACTAACTAAAGCACAAAACTACAAGCCCCCAACGAACCCGGATGTTCCATTATAGCTCAGAGCAAACCGGAAATCATGTGGATATCAGTTTACAATGGGGAAAATCAGATGGAAGGTTTATCGAATCGGGAAACCACTAAATAACTTAAAACATGTGGTTGTCACCTTTTGTATGGAGGATCTTTCCACGCCACGACCTTGAAGACCTCAACTTATTTACAGTCCTTATACATCCACTATTGAAAGAAATAGTTCCCCTCATGATTCTTGCAGCTTCTTGAAAATTCTTACCGGGGGGGTGGTAATGGGGGTGTGGGCCCCGAAAATGGCTGTTTTTGGTGTATAATACTAACGGCCCGAGTCACCCGCCGTCGTACTGCATTAACCCTTCCACAAGATGACGGAACAGCCACTCGTATTCACGTACTGCTCGGTGGCACCATATTCGTTATCCGATAATACCGATAAGTGCCCCCGATAGTGGCCTTTTCCCCTTTGGATTAGGGGGAGAAAAAAACAGCCCCCAACTGAGACAAATATACTTGTAAGTTGTAATAGACCATACTAGGAGAGGCAACTCCAACGTCCTAGCGAGATTTTCAACTACCGGTACTCCAGTTCTCACGGTAGCGCAATTCATGCCACCGGTGACGGCGCTGATCATAGTCTTGTTCCATTTTGTCCCGTTAAATAAACACTACCGGTATGTGGATCTGCTCGCTTATGTGTCTTTCCATAGTCTTCTGCGGCTGACCCCCTTGGCGGAAAATGTCCTACAAGGGGTTACCTGCCGTGGATCTCTGGCCTTCAGCTAATACTGGATATCCTCGACTTGGCTTTTTGTAAAAAAAAAATAGGGCAGGAAGGTAGACAAAGCCGAGCTTGGTTAAATCGAGTTCCCATTCGTCCAAGGTATGATGGTGTGGGAGTTCAATCTAGGGCTAAGCCTCCCGAGTGTGCTTTTTTGCCATGTATGATACTGTACTCAAACCTATTCGGGAATCTTGGCCCGGTTTGTGGATCCTTGGCCCATTTTTCGTACCCGGTCGGATGGGCTAAGATTTCTATCTTTTTGAATTGCCGGGGATGGGTCTGCGGGGATAATATCGGGGATTGTCGGATGATGGGTTGTTGCAGAAAGGGTGATTTAAGGTGATCCTTGGGGACAGGTTCACATTAGATCTGGCTGACCTGTTGTTTTCACTGTCAAATACTGACTGCACAGGGTAAGCAGCGATTACCGGGAAACCAGGGACAGAGCATCCAAGTCTGTATCTCTGAATTGGAAATAATATTTTTAACGATCCGGAAATAAAGCTGTAATTTAGCAAGGATACACGAGTGCTGTCAAGAAGTCTTCGACTCCTGTCCTTGTTCGGGAGATCCAATTGCGTGCTGAATTGAATTGTGAATTGCTCGCCTGCCAGTCCCCCTCCATGCGGTCATTGGTGAACCCCTCCAGTGGGGAATACGACTATGATACCTGTCACACGCTGCAATCAAAACTCTACCGATAACTACTTTGCCCCACACTCCCGGCGACTCCCCACGAGCGATTCGCTAGCAGCCCATCTGCTGCAGGAACCAGCAGACCACTAGATGTGAGCTGTTTTGGCCCTAGTGAGGTCTGTCTGTGGTAAGGTGCGGAAGGTTATTCCCCTCAATCCCAGTCGTGTGGCGAGAGGGCGCTTCGTGACAGGTGGAAGCCTTACTGAGTGTGATATGTTTAAAAAAAAAAAAAAAACTGGCCCGCGCACTTTGGTCGTGATATGCTGATAAAGTGGGTCCTTGTCACATGTCGAGTAATAATACATGCGGACTCGTCAGGGCACTCCTGCTGCAGATATACGAATACGCAAAGAAGAAGAAAAAAATACCGCACCGAGGGGCTGCTAACCTCTCTTTCCCGGGCTATGCCAATTGCCATTACCTAGTGAGATATTGGGTCTCTCTGACTGCCAGGGCGTTTAGGGCATTCGAGAACCAGGGTCGGGATAGTTTTCAACTTACCGGGCCACGGGGAGCTACAGGGGGTTGCTGGAAGGTGTGTTCGGTGTTGCCGAAATCATATCCAACGATGGTGTTCTAAATGTTATTACGCTTTGCAACTTGGGATTGTGGAATGGCAAAAACCATAGACATCAGAGATCACTCGGGTGACTTCTCAGGGCATGGCTCAATCAACTTTGCCGATAGCTTCTATCATAATTATGATACTTTTTCCATATAATACCTATAACCCACTTTTCCTCGAACACATCAAGTCACTTGCTCGAAGTCAAAAAGCTCACGCGTCTTCACGCGAGTTTCTTCTAATATACCCTGCCGGAAGGGGGGTAGCTTTTAGACATCCGCCGAGCACTCCCAAACTGTAGACTGTGACACTGGCACCACCCCCCCCCCCCCCCTGTTCCATATTATAAGCTTCATTCGGTTTCCTTTTTCTTGGAATCTTTCAGTCAATATGAATTACATCCGCGCAACAAATTCTCTCACTCTTAATCCTTCCGCCTATCATAAGAGACAAGCAATTCACCCAGCGAGGGGACATTATCAATCGATTAAACGTTTCCCATTGCTCCTTCCCTTCTCCTACTTGCTCCCATGTACTCCTCCCGCTCCCTCTCCCTCGGTCACTCCAGTGACTCCATTGGCTGTTGTTCCTGCTGGAAGACAAGCACTACTCACTAACGCTGTTACCCCGTCACCGCTCACGCTCAGGCACTCCACCTGCAACCTTGCTGCTCTTGGCAGCGTGGAGGTTAAGTCTTTGTACAGTGTGATACATTCTAGGGAGCAAAAGAAAACGTACAGTACACGAGGGAAAGGTAAAAAAAAAACAATACAAGTAGGGATATCTGGGGGGTAGGGATAGTACAATCAATAAGTTTTATACAATGAAAAGAATCTGAGGTATTGTCATATAAACTCTGGGATAATAGGACTTTCTCCCCTGCGCCTGGCTCTATCAGAGGGACTCGTCCGGCTAGGCTAGAAAACACCTAGGGAAAGGGCTCTGACAGGATTTACACAAGGGACCTCTTTTTTATCTCTTCCTTTAGCTGGTCATGGGCAAGGGAAATTTTCAAACACAAATATTAGACCAAAACAACCGACCCAGAAATGGAAGACGGTAACGTTATTAAGACCTATTGGATTGTGCTGGGGGTTGGAGAGCGGTCTGGGAGAGTAGAAGAAAGCCGGTCACCGTAATGAGAATGTCTTTTCTGGGGCATATCGGGGTTGGGGCACGATAAGAAAACTCATGCCTCAAGGCCCGAACCACGGCGGGGTGCGGTTTAGGAGTTGGCAGTAGTAACTCTGTTACTCCTTTGTGCCCTCCAGCAAAAACAAACTAGAGAGGCGGCCGACCTTATCTAGAATGTGAGCGTTGGCATCCTCCTATTCCAGTATGATAGCAGAATCACCGCTAGCTCGTGCCCTCCCCTTCGATTCGTTGGGGTCGATATCTTGCCGTCCCCTTCATATCCCATCATACCGCTGAACGAGAGTAGTATTTGGCCACGATTGTCTGGTCTGTTGAAGCCTATATTTACCTGTTCTGCTTATAGTTTTATTGATCCCTCGGGTCCTTTCTCCGTAGCGTGAAAGATTAATCTCCGCCCGAATCTGTCCGGAATGCCAGAGTTGATGTCTTCTCGCTCTAGAGTATGATAGCCTCGCTGCTCTTTGTGCCCCCTTGCGGCACTTAACAAAAGCCGTGTTTGGCCGTGGCTGTCCTGCCTGCCGAGGCAGATATATTCCCGTTCCAGTAACAGCATAGCCACCCCTTCATGCCTTTCTCCGCAGCCCATGAGAGTGCTCTGGCACCTAGACATGATCGCCCATTGAAGTGACGCGACACCCGCGTAACTTTATCACGGCCACAAGTCCTCTGCAGCGGCCTCACAATATCCCTATCAATGGAACATTGTCAGTGGTAAGACTTGCCGAACCTATCTCGGCCACCAGCGCATGACACATTTCGTCCACACTCAAGGCCGCTCCGTATGACAGACCCACATCAAAGATGTCATCCCGAATGTTGACCCCTCCCCACCCTGGCGTTTGCCTTCTCAGTGTCACATAGTATAGTTTAATATGCACTCCCTAGGCCCAAACCATCCCTCATTGCGCCGAGCTTTTGTCTACGGCAATGTATGGTTGTCTTCCCTAGGACAGCCTCGATATTAGGCGAGGCCAACAAGAATCCAGAAACATATTCGTCAGGGGATAACTAAGGCACCGCAGGTCCCCTAGCGCAATCGCTCCTCCATATATTTCCGAAACGGTTTCGGGAATTCTTTTTATAATACCGATGTCTTCCTCAAGGGAACTGTCTAAACCTCGAGCCAGTGCTGAGGCACACATTCGTCTAGAGCGTCAAGTTATATGTGCAGAAACTCGGCAAAAGTCTTAGTAAAATGGAATTTCTCTTTATCAAAGAGAAACTCCGTTTCAAGAAGGCTTTGGCGAGTGGCCGCATGCTCGCTGCGAGAACGAAGTAGCCTGCAACCTCTCCATGACCTCCGGGAGTCGCAATCTCTGCCCACTAACTACCCCCGGCCACTCCAAGGCCTTGAATATTTCTTCTAGAATATTGTCTAAGCAGCTAACTACCTGCGTAGTCGCCAGGGATTGCTCCTCCTGGGCGGTGAAGTCGAAGTGCAAGCATGAAACTGCAACATCCTGTTCCCAGTTTTATCATACAAAGTATCTATCACCAGAGGACTTCCGCGGCGGGTGTAAACACTATATTCACCAATCCATTTTCCGGGTTCCGCCTCTCCTACCTGATATAAGCCTCGCCTCCCCCCGGGTCACCGTAGCAAAATAAGATGGTGTTATTAGATCTTCGCGAGTGCCATTGACCCAGCCTTGAAACCCGCCGGTCTACAAGAGCAGGTCCCCAGCGTTGTCGATCCGCCGAGTCTCAATATCCCAATGCCGCACATGGGGCTCAAGGGGGGGCAACTAGGCCTGTGTTACAGCCTGGCCATCGCCGCTAGCAAAGCGATTCGTCACGGATACGTCGAAAGAGTTGATATTGCTGAAGGGCCGAAGCACTTTCTGTTGCAGTTTTGGAGTTCCAAGAGGGAGGTTTTTGAAATTTCCAGGGGTTAGAGAAGGGCGGGAAGGCAATCCAGTCTTA
The DNA here is from genome assembly GCA_014065205.1 of Tuber brumale. Lineage (NCBI taxonomy): Eukaryota > Fungi > Ascomycota > Pezizomycetes > Pezizales > Tuberaceae > Tuber > Tuber brumale. The sequence continues at coordinate 444,903 of JACCEG010000035.1, read as the reverse complement.
TTAATACCCAAGGAAGGTCTAATCAATACATCAGACCTCCGCAAATCCGATGCTTAGAAGTAGGGTGAGGTTAAAGACAGGCATTGACACCCCACACACAAACAATTATCATATCATAATGAGAATAAAAGACTCAGGGTCAACAGAAAAATTGCAACCACTATGTATCTAGAAATTCCGCCAATCTCCAAACCCCTGGGGTTCACTTTTTCTATTTTTTACATAGTTTAAAGACGGTATTATGGTGTTGGGGTTGACCTTTGGCGGTTGAGGTGTATGGACAAAAGGAAAGTGTCCCCCCTCAGGGGTTTTCCATACAAAATTCCCACCTTCAATTGGCCACCAGAAACAACTACACTAAATCCTGTCCTCCAGACTCTAAAAATAGGAAGGGCATCCATAGAGAGCTTGGAATTATGAATTTTTTAATTTTTATTGACAATTCTAAACTGTGGCAGAGGCATGAAGTTAATGAAAAATTCCATCTAAATTGGCTGGCTTGATATGGATTTGACATTCCCTTCCAAATCCAGACCCCTAGATCTTGTGGAGAAATTCGTGTAGTCTGCCATTTAGCCACGCAAACCCCCAGGCCAAACTCTCTGTCAAAGAAATTTGCGGAATTTTTTTAATAATATCTTGTTGCTATATAGGCGTGCATTGTAAATTTGTGCTTTGTATGGAAAACCAGGAAGGGGGGCACGTTGATTTTGGCACCAAGATCGGACATCTAACCAGCCAGGGAACCGTTAGGATTACCGTACCCAGACTCTTATGTGTGCCGGATCGAGTTTGTCAGATTGATTCGGGTCAGTGGTACAAGCTCGGCAAGCCCGCTGCACCACCACTAAGCCGCACCTTGATAGTGACTCCAGAGTGCTGTGACGGGTAGACAACGCCATTGCTTTAGGAGAGATTTTCTTACTCCTTAGGATTGAGAAAACTTTGCAGCAGGTAAGGGGCGAGCGAAAAACTATCCAGCTACCGAATTTCCATACAGGATACTCTCTCCCAACTTCCCGGCACTCTTTTTCCTTCTCCCTCGCCTTGCTCCAGGTATCCCAGAAATCAAAGCCATGATACACATTTCTTCTCCAAACCCATCTTCTGACAGCTGCCTAACAAACCTATCATCTGTATCCACAGCCGTCTATGATATAAGGAGAAAAACACCCTTGAGGTTTACCCCTGATGTTTCAAGAGCAGAATACAGCACTCTCATCCGTGCTCTCCGCCGTCACGATGCTTCATTTCAGGTTTGTAGCTTTAAGAGTCTGGGGGTAACACTACTCCAACTCTGAAGAGATACCAACTGCAAAAACGGGACGGTTCCCCAGTCGCCGCTAGTAGTTGTATAGGACCCAAAACACCAGCCCTTCTTTAAGCTTACTACGGTAGCTCAAATTCGTTCCTATCCCTCACCTTCTTTCTTTCTCCCCTCCCAGCCCAAGTGTCCCCCTGGATACTCCCAAGTTCTGATACATTGGACTAGAGTTGGGTCAGACTGGATCTGCGCACTAGGCTTACTAGTTCATGGATTAGCGCCTTTCCTCTAGCGAACAAAGCAAGCCAAGCACGACTATACCGGCATACGATAGAGTAATTTAAGATTAGAAGGTCGGAAGCTCGATCAAGCGAAGAAGACCTATCATATAGTACTCATTTTTCCCCATCAATGAACCTATAAGCTCACAGTACACCCTTGCGGTTATCGGAAGAAACAATCTATACACTTATCACAGGAAACTCGTTACTTCAAAGCCTCACAATTTCTTTTACTTGGCTCGTTTTCTCCTATGTATCCGGTTTGCCCATTCACCCACCTCCTCAATATTTATCAGCAGCTATAAGAGTGCACCGTGCAGATATTAGTTAGAGACGTCATGAGTGATCACTCGCTTACAGACTTATAGCCTCCCCTATCCCTATGCCCATAGCCCCGCTGTTTTATGTGGTGGGAAATTCATGGCTTATGCATTCCGTGAACCGGACACAGGCAATTGCTCCGAAAGGAATTCCCACGCCGCAGCAGGCCGTTCTTTTGGGGCTTAAAGTAGTTGTATCTAGTTTTCCCTATCGCAAATGGCAAGCGATCGCTTCTAGAAAGTTCAGACATCCCGAGAGGAAGGTGCACCCAAGGCCGTTAGAAAACCTCTCGCCTCCCCAGCGCCTGACCTGCGATCGCCATTCGGAGGTTAATCTATGCTTTGGAACCTATGACGCCAGCCCGAAGATATTTAGCTAATGTGCCTACATGGTGGCTAGTATTTGTGTTGGATGGTTAGATAAGCTGCGAGTACCTCTCCGGGCCCCTGTACACCTATGCTTATGCCCCTTAATGCTCTTCACCTATTTACGTCACCTCATGCCTCTTTGTGAAAGCCACCACGGTATAACTTTCTCTTTTCACTGCTAGCGATCCTCCAAGTCCGACCTCCCTATGATAAAGCCCTTACCGGTATTCCACACTCGCGCGTCCTCCCGAAACCTATACCACCCCAACCCCAGAAAGTCCTTCCCTACGGTGCCGGTATGCAGCCCCACATCAACTGTGAGGGGTTCTCGCTCAAGGTATACTGGTATGATACACCACTCTGTTACCATAAAACCACTTGTACTGTACACCCCTCTTCAATGGCCCCACTCGAACCTCTCGCAAAAAAGCCGTCAGGCCTTTAACTGCAAAATTCTAACCTGAGACTCCACAAATCCACTAAGCAATTGGGGCCCCTAATTCAAGTAGAGCTAGGACGTATGTGTGCCTTCCTTTTTTCATTAAACCTTCACACCTAGTTGGTCAAACACTAACTCCTCTAGAAATGGGCTTGGGTGTCCGAAGGGCTGCACCTCGAGAAACCACAGTTTGTAGCATCGGCGCCCGATCTCTGTCTCCGCAGAACTTGTCTACGGTTGGCATTTGACATAAACTAGCCCTCGGATCACCTCGCTAATTCTTGCCTTCTTTCACGGTCTGATTTTGTTGGCAACGACTGGCTAGTAGGATATAAAACCTCCACATCACTCATCTTAGTTTCGATTAGCCGTACAGGTGCGCTAGCATAGGAATGCGAAGGGGAAAAAAACACGACCTCGAAGAACACGACATAACTTGCAAACAGAGAAATGAGCCAACCAGATCTGGCACTTTAGATTTAAAAATCACAGATAGAAAGGTGATTACTACCGTATTCCGATACTTATGCGCTCGAACACTAAGCATTCAAACGCCCTCTGCTTCTACTCCGTTTCATCATTAGGCGCCAGCCGAGAAAGGAAGTTAGGAGTGACATACTGTGAACAGTTTCACAATTGAAGAATAAGCTTCTTGACGTTCCCGAGCATACCCCTTTTAATTACGGGTGAACCTTTTCAATACCATGCTCTTGGCGAAAAAACCTTCCGGATACCATTGACCGAGAAATATACCATCGAAAAAGTGAAACCTTTGCACAGAATCACATCGGTCTGACCCTGCTTCAATGTGGTATGTCTTGGTGATCTTTTGGGCCAAGAATCCCAAGAAAGCTGCTAGAAAAGATTTTTTGAAAAATATCAGCAGGTTTCAAGTAATTCTATATTTTTTATGAGATTTTTTACAATACTTTTGGATTGTTTGAGTGGTAAAAAGAGTGGGGGAACTGGGTGCTCGAGTAAATATTTTGCTGATCGTTGTAATGTGAAACTTTGCAACGGTATGTTTTTGCCAAGAATGGTATTATAAAGGTACCCCCCTGTTTTCCATGGTATTTGAAAGGTTTTCTCTTTTAATTACTTGTCCCAGGCAAGAAGTACCCGAAAACTGGGGGGGGGGGTTAAAATTCGTATTGGCGCTCAGACGCGCTCAGATTTTTTACCTATACCGGTATTTCTTTAACCCTGTTCCTGGGTACTTCTTGTGCGAGGACAAGGAGTGTACTCAGTGCTACCTGTAGTATGAGTATAAGTACGGCCACACGACTGAGTTGGATGGCAGAGAAGGTATCGGAGGCTTTCCAATGTGCAGAATGATTGATGATTATGTATCGTTTGCCAGTCCGGCGATGCTCATGGATATCAGTGAAGGGTCGCATGGTGACAAGTATGAGCACAACGCACGATGAACGTTTGGTCAACGCTTTTGGGCATTTCCTATGGCGCCGGATATCCGAGTTAGAGAAACTGATGGGCGACTAATATATTGAGCATGTATTTGATACTTGTACTATCATACCGATAGTAAGTTAGCCGACTTCGCAATAAATTTCTCTTGCCCACGAAACAACTCTTTCGAATTTGGTCGGGAGCCCTCCACGGTATCGCATATCGCCCGAGGGATCTTCACCCCATGGATACTGGATGGACCTATCGCCAACCCAAGCAACCACCTCCCAACGGTTCCTATGCTCCCTGCATCTCTCTGAATCCTGGTTACACTAGCATAGCTTGTTCTACGATACAGCCGCACCTCGCCGCCCTGAATCTCACCCCCCCCAGATCTTTCGACGCCCAGGACAACCCACTCAGGACCTTGACTACCCAGGGGAACGGGGCGCGACTGCAATCGGTTAGCCAGCTTTCCTACAATGAACCAACTTCTGACCCCAGAATCTGGAACAAACAAACTACCGGTATGTTCCCATAGTACTGTAAACTGCCCTAGTTTACCCAAGCCCCCAACACAGTCTAAATATCGCCGCATCCACCCCCTAACAACCCCCGAAACCACCAGTTGACAAGTTAGTTCAGCTTCTGACCAAACGACTGACTGCCCGGGCTCGGGAATTCGCGGGATAAATCTTGACCCCTGAGTGATGCACGATGAATTGGGCAGAGAGAAGCAGACAGCATCGCTGCTGATCCTCGACCTTGCTTCACCAGTGGGCCCCGAGACACAGCAGGATACGCTAAGGCAACGAGTTGGCTACTTACTCGTGCCGGTACGAGTAAACCTCATGAGTGCTATTAGAACCTCACAACGTAAACCGGATACAAAAGGGTGGCATGGAATTTCTACAGTAGACGGCCGTAGAAGACGCAACACAGGCATGCTCCCGTGATAGTAGGCACAGTACTCGAGTACTCGAGCACAGTACAAGCGATTAGGGTGCATTACTAGAACTAAATGGCCTTGCCTTCCATTCTTGCCTAGCCTAGCCTGACCTACTACGTCTTCATGCTTCATCGATACAGAGAAGTAGTTTCCGCCCCCCTTTCTTTCCTCCCGTTTTTACCTATCTCTAGCACAACACCCGACCCCACCTACACTACCGGTACTACATCTTACTCGACAGATCTAGAAAAAACCCTCTTGCTATTGGCTCAGCTAACTTGAACATTAAAAATTGGAATCAACTCCCGAGATATAATAAGTGACCACGCAACTTTAGTATAACACAATACCGTAGGAGCGACGAGTCGATTCATCCATATGACGTATGTTCTATGAGTTCCTGAATCGGGGTATCCTGCTTGGTGAACCGATACACCAATTAGATCCTGTGCCCTGTCGGATTCTAAAATATTTTTTTTAACTACAGTATCCGTACCTTAGGATGCTCATAATTTATTAAATTTCACGTTCTCGGCCATCCAATATCACGCCGCTGAGCGCGGTTGCTGTTATACACCACCGATCTAACACCCCACATGGTGCATGCAGGCTCCGGTCTATGATTGGAACATTTTTTCGTTGGTATCGTGGTCTTGGCCACGCAGGTACAATACGATTTCTATAAATTGCGCCTATCGTGTTGGGAGAGCTTGCCAACCCCCCACGGGATCCCCCGCTTTCCATCCGATGCTCGGGTTATTTACACCGGGTGCATAGGGAATCGCTGTCCGTCGTGTTACCCAAGTTCATGATAATACTTGTATCTCAAGCCGGTCAAGATCGACACTTTCAGGTTGGTCCGCTATCCTCGAGGTTCAGAAGCCCAACCCCACAAGAACAAACATGTTGGCGCGGTACAGTACCCATATATACTATCATAGCAGTATGGGCTTATTATATCATTTTCACTCGGCCACATAACTACATGTGGAAAAGATGTGACCTAAAGCATGACTGGTTTAGTAGGTAACAGTCTGCAAGAGGAGGAGCCCTTCATGCGCTATCACTCATGCAGCGCTTCCAAGCATGGGCAGAAAAAAGCACGAGAGCAACAGCAAAAAGGAATATGATACGAGTGCTTACCGAAGCGCGTCCCAACCTGCCCTTACAAGTCACTTTCCTATCGTACCCCCTTAGTCGGGTACCGGTATTGATTTGAAGCCACTGATTGCGTGCCGAAGATACTGTACTCGAGTGCACGAGCGCAGGCAGGTGTGACATGAAAGGATATGGTGGAAACGCACCACTTGAGGTGTAGGGAGGGTGTTGATTCTTGCCCTGACCCTGTCATTTAAACCGCCAACATCAACCAGGGAAAGAAAGCACCGTACCGTACCTTCTCTGGTTGTGTTGGGATGGACCGCACAAGTGCGTATTACTTGGATTATTTAGCATACGATTGATCCTATTCGCTTGTTCCCCGCCGAGGGGTCTACGGTACGAGTACTCGAGTAAAATGAAAGAGGAAAGACCCAAGGATATTTGTCCGCCTTGTTTGGCTAGTGTCTGGCTAGCCTTCCTCTTTGCCCCTCCTGACTTTTGTCTAGGGGGTTGGAAACAGGCAAACGCGAGGTCTGAGTGTACTTGAGTACGGACTGCGGTTGGCTGCCGTACGATTGTTTACCGCGCCTGGTACCACGGAGACCACCCTCGCACCGTCGTGCTCTAATACATTCCACTTTGACAGGGCCCCTAAGCCCAAAACCATAGGCGAGTTGGAGGTCCCCTTGCCTCATGGGGAAGCGCAGTCCCTCAGAGGGTTTCTTTCTTCGGGTAGGCATAACCGAGTCCACCGGGCTCAGAAAGCAAATAGCTACAAGTACAGCAGAACTAATAAGGGGGGGGGTACGGGAAAGGACTTGAGACGGAGGACGTTGTATCTCGAGGACAGGAGAAAATGCTTGTGTCATCTTTGGCACGTGGGCGGTTGGAGCCGCAAGGAAGAAAGCTATTCCTTACCGGTACGCGTTAGGGGCAGCTGGAGGATAACGATGGGTTTGGATGAGGTTTATTGGGAGTGTGGTAAGGTACCGGGTACTCGAGTACCGGTATTGTGTTTGCTGAAAAGGGCATTTGTCGTCTACAAGTGTATGTTGGTACGAGTACTCGTACAATGTGGAGAGGGGTAGGGGGTTCAGTTTTTTTCAGGAGAAATATCATTCCCGGGTTTGTGAGGAAAAAAAGGAAAGAAACTACAAGTAAATCGCCCGCCCCGTAGTCTGCCGCCGTATGCATGCAGAGTGCTGGCCCAGGAAAGAATTACCCGAAAACAGGGTGGGGGGGGCGTCGAAATATTGGCGCCCAGAAACGCACAGATTCTTGCCATAACCAGTGTGCCGTGTTTTCTTCAATCCCTGTTTCCGGGTAGAGCACTTCCTGCCTGGGACAGGTGGTGTACCCGAGTACTCGAGTACTCGAGTATGGGGGTTGCATTGAACGTTGCAGCAAGCCCGTTTCGCAGGGAACATTTACCTTGTGGGAGGACTTCTACTGTACGCTTTTTCTGTATATTGACACTGGTACTGTACTGTACCGGTATTCCTCCTAACTTTTTAGTCAGGAATTTGTCTTACTCGGTCGAGTGCCGTATCCTCTACTCGAGTACTGACGGGTGGGAGTGGTGAAAGGAGCACCGGTAGACATTGGAATGACCACTGTCCGGTGTCATAGAAGCCTCCTCCAGGCGGCTGGGTTAGGTGAACCTTTTCCCTGTCAAATATTGAAACCAGATTGGTACAAGTATCAGCCACAACGATAGCAACCTCCTTCTCCTTCGCGCTGGAAGAGATATTGTCCCCTTCGCCTTTTGCGAGCGTCCTCCTCTAGAAAGACGCAAAGGTCCGGCAAGCCGCGTTTCCAAGATCCACTACTGTGCACTCAATAGGATCCGCAATCTGAGATCCTGGATCATATCCTCTGATGCTTTGTTGTTTTGATAGTGGGCACTCCCCCTACCTGTGGAGATTTCTGGAGTGCAGCTTCACTCGAGTAATCGGGGGTGCTTGCATGATATAACAGGGCCAAGGGGGGGGGGGCTGAAGGAGGAGTTGCCGGTATTGTGAGGAAAAGAAGATGGTGATACGAGAGCCAGTAGAGTGTTCTATTGCAAAAGATCAAAGCGTGAATCTGTACGAGTAAGGAGTGGTGGTGGGTACTGTACTAAGGCAAATGTAGTTATATTCGGAAATTCGTGATGCCTTCAAAAATAGTGGCCACTCCCGCCTTTTTTTTACACTTTTCCTTTTCCTCTTCAGCTTGAAGCTCATTCACGATCTCGTTCACAATAGCTTTCCCTTGGCTGGTTTCCTTTTTCTTCTTTCCTCCTTTTAATATATTGTCTTGTTCATGTGGCTCCCTTGTCTCTGAGCGGATATAGTATCACTTTCTTTCCTCGCCCCCCTCTTAGTCGTTGTTCCCCTCGCGTCTTTGCATTTGCATCGGTTGGTGGAGTTGTTGGTTTAACCATTTCTCTCTCCAATACCGCTCTGGAAGCGTTCGGTTATCCACAACAAACACCACAGTAATACTCTTCTATTTTTTCAATCCCTGCCTCGCAGCCAATATCTCTTGGCTGTTTCCCTTTCTTTCCGAGACACAGGCGCTACTCAGGAATCAATCAAGCGGTACCCACGATCAATTCTAATCGAGAGTACTGTTAGTCCGTCTTCCGGATCACTTTTGTTGTCATAGTTTGGATTTTGTTGCTGTAAGCGCCCAACTCTTCACTTTTTATTTTTTTGCCCGAACAACCTTCCCCCTCTCTTGCACTTCGAAAGTTGGGTAGCAGAGCCCAATGGTGCCGTTAATGCTACGGTTGCCCGGGCTTTCCGCGTAGCTCGAGGAGTGCATATGAGGACAACGATCCCCTCCCTCCCGAGGTCGTAAAACTTGGCCAAGGCAGAAGAGCTCACTGGAGATCTAGAAAATCAATCAGCCATATATTCCTTTCTGGCCCAATTCTTTTTTTTTGTTTTTCATACTCTCTCTATTTCCGCCGACCCCGCGGTACAGTACCTCCGACCCCGACCCGTCAACAAAGCGAGCGATAATCACTTTGAATTCCTCTATTTTGAAGGAAATAGAGGATTTAACTTACATCTGTGCAATTGAGGTTGATCCGACAGATCTCTGTAGTTCTGGAACTTTGAAAGCCTGCCGCGGAGAAGCCTTTTCTTTATCTATTTGGCTTGATAGTAATCTTTCCGACCTGATAAAGCCTAAGTCCGAGAAGCGCTCCGATCCCGGTGCTTTTCCCTTCTCCCTGCTCTCGATATTTCTGCGGCGCAATAGTTGATTCCTGCGACCGTTTTCTTCTGCACACCAGGGATATCTGTTATCCTGTCAGATTCTCAATAGTCATCGGTCAAGTTCTTGATTTATTGGTGGAACCGCAACGGTCGACTCTGGATCGAGATATTCCAATCCTGCCAGCCCCTGCACCTGCGTTTACATTTACATTACAACAAGGATCCGCCAGACCCTACCGGATTGCTCAGGTAGTCTTGCCGAATACGCGGATCCGCTTTGAGCATCAGCCTGCTGTGACGAGAAAATCTTGCGAGAAAACAGAAGGACGGGTGCAGAATTGAGAAATAAAGGTGGGGAAAAGATAGGGAAGGAAAGTTCTAAAAAGAGGAATACCAAAACAAAAAGAGCAAGCCGGAAAGGCGTTCTGTCAGCACAAAAAAGCCATAATCATATCTCACAAACGATGTCGTCAAGCACGTTTTCAACCACCCCGGCCGCAACACCATATCTGCACAATCAACCCGCAAAACTGAAGAGCGAGGACGAGCCCTCCGGCGGTGCATGTGCAACGAATCCTGCTGCCGCTGCCACAACCACCACCACCACGTCCACTCTTACTTCTACTCCACGGACCTTCTCTCCTCCTCCCTCCACAACCCCCGCGACTAATAATCCCGCGCCCTATCCAATCTTCAAAGCTCCCGCCTTCCACCTTGCCGATGATCTTCCTGTCCCGGGTTCCCCGAAACAACATAAGCAACCACAATCACCCTCGAAGCCCTCCTTCTTCCTCAAATCCCCCACCTCCTTTAGCACTCACAGGAACTCCATCCTTTCAGTCGGTAGCGTCCCCCGCCAGACTCTGCTCAAAGCCTTAGCTTCCGGACGCCCATCGTTGGATCCAGCCACGCTTACAGCGAGTCTCGACAACGTAATGACTTCCCCTTTTCCAAGATCCGCCAACTACTCACCCCTACCCAACGAGGAGGGGAATTTTACCGAGTATCACGATGCAATGGAGTCCATCAGCAGTGTCCCCAACACCGCAAAGCTCCTGCCGGCACTCCAATCGCCCTGTTTCTATCATCAGCGCTTTGACAATGCTGTCAACGTCGATCGTGTCCTTGAGGAAATCACCGGCGATGAGTACACTTCCCATTCTCGACTTGTCCAAACGGCATTGGGGGTGCGAGAGGTCGCTCGTCAATTGCAACGGCGCAACTGCAAGATGAATGTGAAAAATATCATGATTGTCACCAAGGCTCGGGATAATCAGCTTGTCAATCTCACCCGAGAGTTGGCCCACTGGATCATGAAGACTCCCCGCTACGGAAGCAAACTCGGTGTCAACGTGTACGTTGACAAGAAACTTAAGGAGTCGAAGCGATTTGACGCTGCGGGCTTGCTCAAGGAGGAGCCCAAGTTTAAGGACATGTTGAGATACTGGACACCAGATCTGTGCTGGACGAGCCCGGAGACTTTTGATCTTGTCTTGACTCTTGGTGGGGATGGGACTGTCTTGTTCACCTCTTGGCTATTCCAGCGTGTTGTCCCGCCGATTCTTAGCTTCTCGCTGGGCTCTTTGGGATTTTTGACAAACTTTCAGTTTGAGTCTTACAAAGAACATCTGAACAAGGTCTTGGCCGAAGGGATGAGGGTCAACATGAGGATGCGATTTACTTGCACTGTCTATAGAGATGAGGGAAACGGACAAATGTCGGAGGGTGATCAATTTGAGGTTCTTAATGAACTTGTGATTGACCGTGGTCCATCTCCGTATGTCTCTAACTTGGAGCTGTATGGAGACGACGATCTTTTGACCGTCATTCAGGCTGACGGTTGCATCTTCTCTACCCCTACTGGCATGTTTGATCAACTCTATCACTTATTAACCAGGGCTAACATATCCTAGGCTCAACTGCTTACTCCCTCTCAGCCGGGGGTTCTCTCGTCCACCCGGATATTCCCGCCATCCTATTGACCCCTATCTGCCCACACACCTTGTCATTCCGTCCCATGCTCCTTAACGACTCCATGCTCCTCCGCGTATCTGTCCCCAAATCTTCTCGCGCTACCGCCTGGTGTGCATTTGACGGCAAAGGGCGTGTCGAGCTCAAGCAAGGCGACCACGTTACGATCGCTGCCTCCCAATACCCCTTCCCAACAGTCCTCAGTGCGCCGAATGAGTGGATTGACTCTGTCTCGCGGACCCTCCGTTGGAACACTCGCGCTGCACAACAGAAGGCCTGGGAAGGCGATAGCACGTCAAGTGACGGACCCAACCTTGTCGAGGAGTGGGATATTGACACTGATAGTGGCGTGTACGATTCCGGCAGTGACGAGACGGGAAAGAGTAGTCCCCTTAGGCGTCAGATGAGTCTCTTGAACTTTGCCTAGGCTTGATAGAATAACGGATGCCATTTGGTTGTGGTTTCCTATTAGCCTTTAATCTTTTTTTTCCTTCTCTCTTTCTTAACGGGTTGATAGAGATGGGCGTCGGCGATTTTTCTCTGGTGTTTTTGCCTTGAGTTTTATTAGCACCTTTTTGTTTCTGTGTTTGGAACCATGGGTTCGTGGTGGGTAAATAGGTGGTAATGGGCAGGTGGACCGATGGATACAGTGAGCACTAGATAAGTCTGTAACATTAACGAGTTTCTTTTTCTTTCCGATTCTTCAATGTATATAAATTTACGATGTGCTACCGGATGGTACTCTAACTTTCATTCTTTGGTTCCCTCTTTCCCGGCTTCTTTCTAGACATGAACGAATACATTAGAGGTTCAATCACGAAAATGCACGCCACTTCGTATAACCATGTCGTGATGTGAGCTACCTAAGAAACCTCCCCCCATCTCTCTTCACCTCTTCAAACCGGAAGTACTAACCAACCAATTGACCGGCCCCGTGATCCCCAATGACCTCCACTCAAAACCTTCTGTACAGATCCCAGTGTCTCATTACGAATATATTCAAGCACGCCTTCTGCAGCTGTTGGATCGGACTAGTTTCGTTTACGATGCTTTTTTAGGTACTGTATATACAAGAGTGTGGCCGACCTTGCACCGCGGTTAGCCTGAGGGGACGGGAGCGCAGTGCGCGATCTGGATTGGTGTCGCTGGTGCGCTTCTGCTCAGTTCACTCTCGGTGGTGGTGGTGGTGGGCGTGTGTGTGCGTAAGCGCTGGGTGTGAGATATCCGACTCCGAGCAGTTTGCTTCTCGTCGCGCGGTCAGTCAGTCCGTCCAGGATTCGCCAATGCATCCAGTCAGACAGCAAGTTGAAGCAAATAAAAAAAGAAGACTTCACTTCTTCAGGTACAATAACGGAGTTGGTTAGTTAGGTAGATTTAACACTAGCACGGTCGGAAGACTAGGAGTAATAATTGGAGATGTGCGGGATGGGGAGGAACGAATTCCGCAGCACAATTTGGTGTTTTATTTCTTTCTCTTTTTATTTTTATTTTTTATTCACCCCTTTAAGTACCGTACTGTATGATGGTGGCTCGCTTTAGGAGTTTTACTTGTCAGTGCCTTGTGAAAATGTAATGGCAATGGAACGCATTGAGGGTGCAATGAGTACTGTACCGAGGCGCTTATGGGACGGCTTGGTCTGCTCTTGGTGCTGACCTGTGTTCAATTTGTGTTCACGAGTTAGACGAGGTTTAATTTAGGGTCGTATGGTTCTATCCCCGGGGGGGGGGGGGGGGGGGGGCGATCTGAGAAGACGGTTATGATAATTTAGTTGAGTAAGCGGTTAGACTATGGGCGCCACTCGCGCAAGCGCTTCTGCAGTGGACAGTCGTGTCCGTTAAATAATTACACCCCCGGGCAACAACCATGACAACCACGATCAACCAATTCAACCACAAAAAAAAAAGATACAAATTCAATTAAGAAATAGATAAAAGTAAATGTCATAAGCTTTAAAGAAATCCTGCTACCATTTTGTGTGACCTCCATCTGCATCCAAAACAGCATGAATTCTTTCAGGCATCCTATCTATCCAAGCATCCAATGTCCCTTGGGGAATTAAATCCCACTCCTCCTTTGCTGCCTGAAATAATTCAACAGTACTATGAGGTCTTCTCCCTAGTCTGGAGAATCACTTGGTAAGAGCTTTTTTGAGTAGAGCCTAGGTATTCTCAATAGGATTGAGATCTGGTGAGTTAGGTGGCCAAGGAAGTTTTTTGTAATGACAGTCTGCCTCCAATTTTCGATTTTTCTTACCACCATGCCAGGAGGCATTGTCTGCAGCTAGGTATATATTGTTAAAAGGCCTATCCAGACCTTCTATAAAAGGGACAAGGTATGGCTGGTGGATTTCAGTTGCATATTGGTGGGAATTGAGGCCAAGTTTGTCTCTTTTTCTGGTCCTTTCCTCCTCCCCTCTCTTTCTCACAAGAATTAACTCAGTCCTGCTACCCTTCATGATTGCAGTATAGACCCCAATACTAGTCCTCCTGGACTTAAAGCTAGGCTTCAAGTTTTTTTCTTCCAACTCTTCACCAGCTCTTACCCTGACCTTCCTCCCAGCAGGATTTGGATCATATATAATATGATAGTGGCTTCATCAACAAAAACAACCCAATTCCATATCCCTTTCCAGTTCTTCCTTCTCCTAGCAAACTCCTTTCTCTTCTCCTTTTGTCCTTTCCTCCAAAAAGACTTTTTCTTAGGTATCAGAAGCCTAAAACCAGCTTCAGATATAATCTTATCTATTGTGGTTCTGCTAAGGCCAATATTTGCTTTTTGGATAATATTGCATAATGCTAAATGAGGCTTGGTATCAATAATAGCCTCTACAGCTCTTCTTTTAGCATCAGTAATCTTGGTGGGTCACCCTTTCTTGGAAGCATAATGAGTGTTTCCTCCTCTTGATTTGGCTCTTTGAACAACCTTGGCTACAGTCTCCTTGCAGACCCCAATAGCCTTAGCTATTTTATTATAACCCATGTTGGTATGCTTATGCAAGGCATAGATTTGCTGATTCCTGTCTTCTTTTTCTCTTTGGGTATGTGGTGGTGCCATAGTGGGTAATGAGGTGGAGGAGAGGTGTTGTTGCACCATTCCCGGGCAGGGGTGTAATTATTTAACGGACACGACTGGACATCTTGGGTGACCGATTCCAAAGTCCGGTGTAAGGTAATCTACCGTATTTACTCGTATACAGTAATCCACTATCTCCGCCAGACCCCTAACCTCCTCAACCTCTGCCCCAGCCCACGATAGGTTTAGCTTGACAGGTTAACAGAATTGCGAACACCGCTAAATGAGATCTAACATAGTTAGAACACGAAGATTAGAGGACTGGTGGAGATAGTGGATTATACGAGTAAATACGGTAAGTTAATGGGCCTTTCCCGTCTTACCCTACTCGAGCACCATTTCTCATCACTGATATCCCGCCTGCGATTACTCACCCAGACATATTATAACAGTGATCTCGTTAAGTTACTGATCAGGAAAGAAATGTCTGATCTCTCTCTTCCCTCGAGAGCGTAATCAGAAATTACCCCCGTGATATTATCGATGGGTGATAACAAACCGCTGTCCAGAAGACTGGGTGAGCGGAAAAAATTCGAATATAAATCCATCCGACGTTTGGGGTGTGTGTGGTGTTCGCTCCTGTGGTGGTGTTGCGTGAGGTACGGTACTGTACTGTACATGCCAATGCCGGCTTATATCGGTTCCTTTGTTCAAATATCATCATCCGATGCTGTGATATTGGATTTGGTGATGGGGAATAGGGTGCACGTGATGAAAAAAAAATTCCTCCAAATCTTCCCTCCCAACGTAATATTATGAAGGAAGGTCTACTTCCTTTCTAATCTTTTTTCGTGTGAATGTCGGGTATCGAAAGGTTACCGGTAGTTGGCCTTTTGGCACTGATGCGGTATGTTTTTCCGGGGTGTGGTCGGGTTTTAATTTGTTGTGACAACCGCTATTTACCCGGGGGTGTAGCTGGCCCGGTGGTTAAGATATCTGGAGCCAAATTAACCCCTGTGCTATTAGCTGGAGCCCGGGTGTTGGGGGGGGGGTTGATTTCCCTTGTCATCGTGGGTTATTACTGAATAAGCCATCAAGAGGGTAGGTGAGTTAAGGAATCCGCCCCATGGGAACTGGGAGACTGATTACATTATCCTGCCCAAATAAGCTTTGGGAAAAGAAAAAGAAAAAAAATCAGATCTATGATACTATGTATGATATCGTATGATATGTACGAGGTGGTATGATAGCGTTCGACTCTGGGCCATGCCCCTGTCATGGGGTAAGGTCTGCGGTCGCCGGTGTATGATATGATAGTAGGAGAGAGAAAGAATGCAAATAAAAAGACGAGAATGATTGAAGAGGAAAGATTGTTTTGTTTTGTTTTGTTTTCCTCGTCCGACTGGTATCATATCATAACAGCAACTGTGGTTTCTGGCCTCGTACCATCAAACTACCCTTCCACCATTGATTGCTCTGTAAACTACTGTAACCATGTTTTCTCAAAAGAAGCCATTCTTTAATAGTTATTGTTAACAAATAGTGACTAATATCCAAACTGGCTCCTTGAAAATATGCGTTTTGCTCCTGGAACTCACCCACTGCGCCCCCATCCCTAATCATTGGCAGGGAAATTAGCTAACGCTTATCATACTTATCAGTAAGTTACTTGCGTGTCGAAGAATCTTCGATATGGTAGCCTACCCTCAGTGATACAAAAACCGCTTGGAGCTCCTTTCCCGTGAATAGTCCAAAACTGAATTTCCCTTGCTCTCCTTATATATTCTTGTTTCGTCAATCTCTCTGAACACAAGCACAGCAAACTACTAATTGATAAGTACATTTTTTCTTCCCCTCGAGAGATGATGTTTCC
Organism: Tuber brumale; assembly: GCA_014065205.1. Taxonomy (NCBI): domain Eukaryota; kingdom Fungi; phylum Ascomycota; class Pezizomycetes; order Pezizales; family Tuberaceae; genus Tuber; species Tuber brumale. The sequence goes on along the minus strand of JACCEG010000035.1, from coordinate 428,710 downwards.
TCCTCACGCCCACCGTCAGCTCCTCATTCCTACGCGGTCTCCTCCGGTTCCCCCCCCCCACCCCCTCACCGGATAGAGCACGGATAATTCAGGAACGAAATGGCAATTAAGCCAAAGCCCAGCTAGCAGAGTAATAAGAACTCTTACAACCAGAAATTTTAGTCCAGTCCTTCAGCAGGACAGCACATGCCAACAAAAGCATAATTCCTCCATAAACACGAGCGAGGAGAGAGAGGGAGGGAGGGATTTATATTCAGAAACCCCTCCTAGCTATTGCGAACACAACCGCTGTTCCCAACCCATCTCTCAGTAGGACATAAATCCTACTCGATCATCAGTGATATTTCCTCCTCGTCACAAGGAGCATTGCATTTCTTTGTAGTTATCGGCGACTATTCCTACGGCTAACTACTTCCTTCGTTTATATCCCCCTCGGCCTTTTCTTCTAATATTACATGAAGCCTTGCTTGCCATCCTCTTCGTCCTATTCGTGAAAGGATAGGTGGTGTGGTGGTGAAGTTGAGAATAATTGGAGCTTTGAAGGGGGGGGGGCGGGTGCTCGGGGAAGGAACACCATCAAATTTTGTAACACCCCACCCTCACTCCCGCCCCCATGATCAGGGGGGGGGCGGATGGGGGTATTACCCGCGGAACGGGTGCTCGGGGGAGGAGCACCGTCAAGCTTTGTAACACCCCACCCCCGCCGCAGTGGTTAGCGCGGGGGGGGAAACGGTATATTGGTAGCACTGTAACCTCCGAAAGAGAGAGTCTGGTGTGTGTGACGTTCAACTCTACAATAACTACCGGTACTACTTTGACCGCTGTACTGTACGGGGGGGGCACGGGTCCGCCGCGGCGAAGTGAGGATGTAATATTATTATTATTAATCAGACATCCGGGTACTGACGCCATATTGTTCACAAAGTACGCTGGTTTCATGGTAGACCGAGGGGCATGATATGATAGTAATATTTGGAATATGTAAAGGATTTATCGAGTGAGTTTTTGTGAATATCCCATTCTGTTTAATCATTGGTATGACAGGTATGGTACGATATCATATACAAAATCAAGAGTTGTAATCATAGGGTCTTTTTTTTTTTTTTTTCCCAGAATGAAGATCAGCCCCTGTGTTCTCGTTTCTCTATGGGCGTTCACTTGGCAGTGGATGGGGGAGTCGTTAGGGTGGTAGCGGCCAGCTAAGTCAGAGTGTTGGAGGGGGGGGAGGGGGACAGCTTGCTCCCAGAAGGCATGAAACTTCAAGACTAGATCGATTTTTAACATATCGAGTGAGGATAATGTTGCGGGATTGTTGGTGCCTTGGTGGGTATATAGTCTTTGGAGCTCGGGGAGAGTGAGAAGCTCCGAAGTTCTCTACATGGAAGCGTGAACGAAGAGGTATGAAAAGAAGTATATATATCATACCGCAGGGTTGGATGAGGCATCATAGGCTCGGAAAATTCCAACGCCTAGCTGCACTCAGCCCTATGGAAGGGTGACAAGGAAGGTAAGGGATTGGTCGAAAAATTGTCTTTCTTTGTCAGCACCGATTGAGTGAGCTTGCCTTTGCAGATTGGTGTTTTTTTTTTTTTTTTACAAGGGGGAGTCGGGATTTAGGATCTTAGCTACGTATCATACGATCGATTGATTTACCACATGATGTTGCTTTTTCATTTGCTTCTTGGGGTTGATGAGGTTTCTGGGGGTTTTTTTTCTGAGACATATCGTACCTTGAGTGCTTGTTTACTATGGGTTTTTCCTGTATTCTGCGAGTAAGACCCTGTTTGGCACGCAACCATAAAAAAGAAAATTTTTAGAAATATCATAGTAGAGTTTGGATTCACAATATTTCAAGGTTTATACAAATATATTACAAAAATCACAAAAATATTAGATTTACCTAAATATCATACCAGTTTCATTTGTGACAACCTTTTATTTCTCTCACTACTCAAATCAGCGGCATGGTATCATACATCTCTTAGAGGGAATATTGTCATAGGGTATTCTGCCCTAAACGCTTGACTAATCTCACAAAAAAAAAAAAAAGCCGGAAAATAAAAATGACATTTTAATGTGCATGCCAAACAAACCGCCACCATTTATTTTTACTTTTATGCTGAAAAAATGCCCATTTTTCTTGCGTGCCAAATTGGGCCTGAATCTATGGACTTAACCCCCTGGGGTTGGGTGTTAGAATTACAAGGAACTAGTAAATTACATATGATATTATGATACCCCCGACAATCCTATCATAGCAGAGAACCCCATGCCACCACCGCCCAGAAGAATAGGAGATCGACGAGGTATTTTGTCCACTAACGCCCCCCCAATATCATACAACCGGCCCACCCGTCCGTGGATCTGTCCCGCATAAGTCAGGTCAAGATCGGTACCTTTATCCGACTGACATTTCGCCGATCCCATCACGGACCCTCATCGAGAGTCAGAAGGATGATAACTTACACCACTATTCTACATGCACACACCGGTATTTCCCCATACCATCAACCACCGACGCGGCATGAGGCTACATAGCGGGGCCTTGGAGGGACTCACCCGGTCGGGACAGGTCACACAGGCTTTGACACTACGCTTATATCCTCCCAGGTCCAGAAACCGGCGAAGATACCACGAGAATGCACAATCCATCCGAGTGATAACCAATGAGCGGCAGCTCCTTGGAATAAAATGCAAAAACTCCTGCCGGCCGGTATCTGCGGATGCGCGGATATGTCCACTCAGGGCTGAGCTAATTTGAACTCCGCTTATTACTTTTTTATATTTTTTCCCTTTCAGAAGCGTTGCCTGTTCGCTTGCTGACTTACAAATCCTCGCTAATCACAGGGTTAGGGTTTTCCACTAGCAACAAGGAGGCTTAGCTGAAAAAAATAACCCCCCTAACTTGAACTCTATCCCCACGTCAGTGGTAAGCTCACCTGTGGGCGAGCAGAACGGTACTGTACTATAGCACAAACACCCACTTTTTCCCACTTTCGATCGTCTCGGCTCGCATCGCCGTTAGCCATCAACGCAACAGATGGGCAAGAATCAAGGCGCAATGCCCTCCAAAAACCCCACCCCGTCAGATCGCCGCCGTGGCTCTCGTGCATCAAATCCGCAAAAGCCAAAACCCCGCAAGCCAGCATCAGAGCGCACCGCGACCACCACCAACAATCTCGCCCCCGCAGGGCAGAAGGAATCCCAAGAAATCTTGGACGTGTTCAGAAGCGCGTTCAAAGAACTTTTCACGCCGGCCCTGCAGCCGCTCCTGCAGACAGTCAAACAACACTTGTTTAATCGGGATTACGCCGCGGCCTTTGGAGAGAAGAGTAATCTTGAAGGGTATGTTGTCCGGTGGAGTCCTAGTCGGGCACTCTGTTATAGAGAGGTGTTTACAGGGGTGTGTGGGGAGGTTGCGGGGGTTTTTGACCTACGGAAGGGGTGGGAGGGAGAAGGGGATGGGGAGGGGAGGAACAGGAGGGAGGTTGTGTGTATTGGTGGGGGGGCGGGGGCAGAGGTTGTGGCTGCGGCGGCAGCTGTTAGATGGTTTTTGAGGATGAACGGGGGGAGGGAAGATGGGGGAGAGAGTGGGGAGAATGGAGAGAGTGAGAGGAGTAGAAGGGAATTGCATGTTACAGCGATAGACATCGCAGACTGGACATCCATCATCGACACTCTTCACACAGGCCTGACATCCTCCCCTCCCCCAACTTTCATATCCCCATCAAACTACTCCGTCACCTTCCACCACCATGACATCCTCTCAACCCCTTCGCCTCCACCCGCTCTTCTCCCACCAAACACATCACTAATAACCCTCCTCTTCACAACAAACGAACTCTACACCCAATCTCGCGGAGACATGACCCGCTTCCTACTATCCCTATCCACTCTGACACGCGTTGGCTGCCTGCTACTAGTGCTGGAAAGTGCGGGCTCATACTCCACAGTCGAAATAAACGGAAAGGTATTCCCGATGGCAATGCTCCTGGACCACACATTGAGCGAAAACTGGGAGATTGTTCTCAAAGATGAGAGCCGGTGGCATAGGTTACCAGAGGGATTGAAGTACCCGATCGATCTGGAGAACATGCGGTATTTCTTGAGAGTTTATCGGAGGGTGTAATTAGGGCCCGGATTGATGGAAAGGTTTTTTATCCTCTTTTTTTTTTTGCCATAGGTAGAGAGACTGTTTAGAGCGTTGAGAAGTCCATCACAGACCGGATCCAAGGTAGGAATGGGCCTTTTATCTGAACTGTCGCGGTGTATAATGTGTAAGATACCGGTACCACTATACTGGTAGTACTAGTACTAGTAGTGTAGTATACTTAGCCCCTATAACACTGAGGCCCGCAGTGTACACGGCAGCTCTCCTCGTTAACTCGGCCTTGGGGTTTTTTTTCCGGCAACCAGCCCCATGCTGTGTACGAGTACGAGTACAAGTGTGATACTATTAGTTACAGTACGGGGACGAGTACCGGTAACACTAGTAGGCATGAAGTACCGATACCCGAACACAAGGATCAAGGAATTGTATTGCAAATTATCTGTTCGCACCTAAGCCCCTAAATGCCAAATCCAGACTCTCAAATCACAATTTATTCTTCATTCGGACTCAAATGTTCGGGAACTCCACCACCGGATATTTATACCCGTAGCAGCAACTATAAAAAAAAAAAGTACCCGAAAGGCAGGGGTCATGAATCTGTGTGAGCCGTGAGATGGCGGGGGGGGAGGCAAGGATTCTCAGCCATTATTTTTTTTTATTTTTTTTTGCAAATCCTCGCTCCCGGGTACTGTACGAGTACAATATCGTACTTCTTTCCTGCTACGCATGAGTTACGGTATAGTACGCACATTATCGTTTCCCCCCCCCCCCCAATCCCGAACGTAATGATTTCCGCAGGAAGGACGTGGGTCAATCTCGCATTTTTTTATATTTTATTCCAAAACGAGTGATACAAGTCTCACTTGATAGTCACGCTGTTTTGTGTTGCAGGTGGAGCGCGCTGTATTATGATAATGTGCGAGCACAGCTATGATATTATATAAACAACAGCTCCAAAAAGTAGGATCATCATGTCTTGCTAATTTGCACTTGTATAGGTACAGGTATGAGTACAGCACAGTATGATACTGGTACAGTTATCGTACCTCAAATTGCACCGGTTTCAACCGGGTAATTTTTCCTTCACACTCTCATTACTACCCTCCTCCATCCATGTGAGTCGTGATCCGCTCTCCTGGAATCAAAAATGCATTTCACGTTATAACCGCGAACTGAAGCTAAGTCGGCCTAGTATATGATATTTGCTTAATACACGGAAGGGTGCAATTTCAAAATCGCCGTCTCTGTCAAGCTGCCAAGTACGGTACGGTGCCGGGCGAACGATCAAACTCCAACCCCCCCCCTCTCTCTCTCTCTTGCCAGCCGGCAAGCAAAGGAGACAACGGCAACCTCATCCACCCGAAATAGAGTGCCGGGACGTGATCTGTTTTTCCCATACCCTAAACTAAACACGGAGTCTCACCGCGCCGGTTCGTTCAGATCTGCGATGCAGTATGATACATGGTGTGAGACCTTGGCTCATGATATGATTTCGCAGCGGGTTTGACAAAAAATTCATAGACAAGAGGCTATTAATAATGCTGCGGAGAGGGAAAAGTGGGGTCGTCGCTTGGAGCTCCAGAGCGCTAGATTGCTGATCATAGCTTGAAAAATCTTCAACACTACGTAGCAATTGCACCCCCCCCCCCTCCCGTTCTATATCAGGCTCGTTCGACCCGACACCGCACCGACTATCAAACGCCACTTCGAGGGCCGGTGCTATGTACAGTACTGTACAGTAGCAGCGCGCGCTTCATTTCTCCGGTTCACGATTCGCGAACCGAATGAACGAATCTCCTCCTGTTTGGACCGCGCCGATCCAGCATTGTGAGACTCCCTTGGTGTCGGAGAGATAGGGTATGATACGCCACGGTATCTGGACCACCGTATATCATAGGGACTAGATAAGATTGGGAAAAAGTGAAGTTTCTGATACTCGAGTACATCGGCCTTCTGCGACCTTGCTGCGGATCATTCGGGTACGAGGGATCTGACCCAGCGCTGGTCTAATTGGCCTGAGCGGTAGATTGAGATGAACCGGAAATGCAATTATCCGAGTTACAGCTGTCGAGATACGATTTGGGAATCCTGGGTTAGCAAGTAAGTGGCGGGAGGGAGAGTTGGGTAGCCGTGGTGGGCTCAGTTAGTTGAATGGAGGGTACCGTGTACAAATAAAGTGTCGAGAGGGCCCCCATGTATGTATGTGTGTGCTGGTTTTTCGGTAAAACTACTGATTGCTTTGGGAGTTTTTTTTTTTCCTTCTTCTTTCTTTCTCCACCCCCCTTTTTGGTTGCTGTTGCTGCTGAGCTACAGGCTTGTACCCGCGAAGGGAAAAGGACCGCTATTCACATCTCGTGATGATGCCGATGGTAATGATGATGGATGATGGACGGCTTGTTTAAACTTAAACGGTCTTTCGGATACTCGCTTAACGCTCGTGGGGATTGTGAGGCAAGAAACGAGGAGAAGAAGGGGAAAGAAAAGAAAAGAAAAAGTGATATGATAGAAAGAAAGCTGCTGGCTTTCATCGGATACTTGCGATGGAGAGGTGAACTTCCTATTAGCGGAAATGATGTATTATGCCTTTTAAATTATCATAGCAGACCTCGTTATTATTGCTGTTCACAGTCAACCCGTGGAGAGAGTGTCCCAACCCACTGTAACTGCCAGATTGGGTCCAACCAAGGAAATACCGGTAAGTGAATGCCTTGCAACGTATTCTGTATTACCTTTCACACCGCCGAGCAAACAATACCGGTACTCGAGTATTTGTGCTTGGTGAGTGAATATTTAAAGCCCTTGATATCATAGTTCAAACCATGGTAGCGCTCGCCTGTTGTCGCCGCATAGAGCAGCCTGGGACAACTAATACTCGTAAGTGGGGAACCCCCCATCTTGGTTTAGCTTGGCCTACGGGTGGGGGACATTCACTTCGACCCGACCGCAGCAGTGGACGACGATCCTTTCTTTTTTCCTTTTTCCCACTCTCCATTTCCCCTCTCACACAAAGTAAAAAAAGAACATCTCGCGAATAGATGGCTGGCTGGCGATAAAAAAAAAACAAAAACTGACGGACTCTCTCTCTCCTCTCTCCTCCTCCCCCCCCCCCCCATTTAGGTCATGTATGATAGATAGCTCTTTTTCCCAGGGCACGTAATCGAGGGCAAAGCTTTTTGTGACGAGGAGGAGGATAAGAGGATAACACGACGAATTCCCGCTGCTATCCCGCCGACGGAAAGATGTACGAGTACTTGCACTTGTACAGTACAGACAGTAACTCGTGGGGCGGTTTCTACATCATAAACCAACTTTGAATTGTTCCTGGTCCTGGTTTGCTGTGCTTGTATGGTGGCATTATCACATGAATCCTCCCCTCAGGAAGTTTATCCGTCCTACATTACCGTGCTTTTTTTTCTTTCCTTTTTCTTTTCCTTTTTTTTTCCTTCCTTTTTTCCTGTGGGACTATGGTGCCGTCCGTCATACATTGGCGTCCTAAATCATGATCGGCCAAGCCATGTGGTGTGTAGCCCTCTTCATAGGGCGTCACTCGGAAATATCTCGCCTGCTCGGTAAGTCCATCGCCGTCCCCGATTCATCCCACTATGTCTTAGGCAAGGTGAGACAACTGCAGGTGTTCACTTTCGGTATGGTACCGAGGATGCTCGACCTGCATAGAGTTTGTGATGATAACCGCACAGCAAGTTACCTTTTCAAACTACGCAACTACTCGAGTATGCTACGATAAGATTTTTATTTATTCCTGCCTACCCTTAGGTGCGCATGGAGAGGCTCTGATTGGATATGATACCGGTTAGGAAGCGGTGGGCAGATGGGGTGCGATAAATCTAGTACCGGTACTGTACTCGTGCTCGAGTAGAGTACACTTACCTAGTGGGAAATCAATACTCGAGTAAAGAGAATCAAGAAAGGGGGGGGGGGAGAGGGGTAGGGATCCAAAAAGCCATTCCCCCCTCCCTTCCCAAGTTTTTCGCACACCAAAAATAATAATTCGTTCGTTACCGCGTGGCTGCTCGCCGCGTCCTAGTTTTTCGGTATCCTGCCGTACCCTACTTACCGCGAATCTTTCGGGAAGGCTTGTAAGGTTTCTGGGTAGCTATATTTCACACACATTTTTTTTTTTGCTCGCTACAGTAACTGTGTCCAGGGGTTTCCAGGAGTAACTGTTTTTTTTCCTTCCTTTTCTCGTGCTTCTCGCATACTATGGTCCCAGTCTTACCAACTCATGGGTTTTTGTTATGAGCGGAGGGAGGGAGGGAGGTTGAGTGGTTGTGCTCGATGAAGGGAAGAAGCCGGCAAGTGCAACCTGGAGAATGGTTGCGTGGGTGTCGAATAGTGGTGGATGATTTGATGGGTGGGTTGTTATGGCTGGATGGGGGGGGGGGGGGGGGGGTCCCGGGGCGGGGGGGAAAAAAAAGAAATTTTAGCGAAATGGAGATTGGTCAAGTTGCTAATATCCTTTTGAGTTTTTTGGTAGTCTTTGTGTGACAATTAATAAATCCTATTTAGGCACATCCTAGTTGCGACCGTATTGGTGGGAATCTGGAAAGTAACATTTTCAACCACCAATGACACGTCTTATGCCCAATCACTTGAGGTGGGGGATTTTTTTCCTTTTTTCCTTTTTCCTGTTTCCTTTTTCTTTCTACAAGTACAATTGCTCGTACAAGTAGCAAAGTAAGCGTCACCTCTTTTTGTTTTTCCATTGCCTATGCTTTTTCTTTTTTTATCCTTTAGGGAGCATCTATTACTGTATGGGGGGGTGAATCTTGGTGTTCAGAGTTATCATCGGCTTGAGCCGAGGTGTTCTTGGCGATATGAGTAATGTCAATAATTGTTCTCAAGTTATTTGACCACTCGCGTTCGTTCCAAGCTACCCAATTCCAAAACGGGCGCCTTCATGTCATCATCGAGCGAGGGTTCGATTTGAAAGACATAGCAAATGCAATGATCTACGATTATTCTTGCTTCTTTGTGAGCTCTCAATGCACAAAGTGAGCTAACCCTCACTCCCTTCTCAGCCTGAAGTCACAAGCCATGTGTAGAAAGGACAATTCTACTTTGTATGCCAGGTCGCTGAATGCTGCCGGAGTTCAGTCCACTGTGTCCGCTGTGAGCTTCTTTCTTGTTGGTTGTTATGAAAATGTTTTTATTTTTATGTTTTAATTACTTACTTTGACCGGTTGATATCAGTTGTAAGAGAAGGGGGGGGGGGGGTGGCTACCTTCTTGATGCAGTGCTCTCTCTCTCTCGACTTACACCGCTATCATTAGATTCCTAACGATCCAAGGAGTGAAAGGGGAGCGAATACGCTTTTACCGGTACTCAGAGGGACTCTGTGTGGTCTCATACTCCTCC
>JACCEG010000035.1:373792-419198 GCA_014065205.1 Tuber brumale | reverse complement strand
TTTTTTTTTTTTTTTTTTTTTTTTTTTTTACGGGGCAAGATTTCTCCTACTCATTCATTTTAATCCAACCCCCCCTTTCGATCTTGACAGCACGTAATTCCACGCATACCCCAGTTCTCCGGGACCCGTTCGTGGGAAGCAATATGAAGCCTTAAACCAGGTCCTGCCAGTTGCGCGGTTCCCTCATCCCACCTCCACCTCCACCTCCACCTCCTGGCTCCCACGTTTCCCATTTCCGCCCTCTCCCCTGTAAATCGGCACGCTGCGGTATTTCAGAGTCCTTTTTATTTTCAATTTTCTACCCTTTCCTCCGGATACAGTGCAGTGCGGTGCAGTGCGGTGCGGTGCTGTACTTGTACTTGTACTTGTACTGTACATTTTCCAAACCGAAGCTGCGGAACACTGCATCGCAATATATCCATCAGGAACAGCGCAGCCTTGCCCTGATCTTTTTTTTTTTTTTTTTTTAAAAAAAAAAAAAAAACAGAGAGAGGGGAAGATAGAGAAAGGGAGAGCCGTCTACTGCATAAAGTATTTTTTTAATATTTTTTTGACGACGTGAGCGGGAAAAGTGGCCTCCGATTTCTTTTGATTTCATCTTCACTCTTCCCACTTCTGTCTCTTCAACTCATATATCCCGTGGGAGCAAATACTTCATGTCAACTTGTGACTCAAGGACGAGCTCTCCGGCTCGGATTCGGCGTTTGTTGGTGACTTGCTTCTCATTGGGATAGACTCCTCTTCCCTTCTCGGACGGCAGCTCGAGGTCAGGTGGGGTCGGCAACGGCGATCTTACCAATATTCGACCTTTCATATTTTCTCAGTACCGTATATATCCTCCAGTCACTCACTCACTCACTCACCCGCTCAGAATCGGTTCTTTCTCGGGAGTTGCGAAGGGGAAGGTAAAAAAAATAGGGAAAAAATAGGGAAAAAATTAAATATATTTCAAGAGGGGGAGGGGGGGGGAGGCCGTAATTCGGGACCACCAAAAAACGAAACCGTTTTGGGAATAATCGTCATAGGTGCTGTGTTTGAGAAGGTCTGATACAAAGAGCTTTCCTTCCCAAGGCAATTCTCGGACAAAAGTGTATGTTTCCACCGGACCCGCCGCATAGGCTTTTTCTTTTATCCTTCTTTTTTTTAATTTTTTTTTACTGAGCCGTAACTATATAGAAACGCCTTTCCAACAGCCTTGATTATTTTTTTCTTATTTTTGAGAGAAAAAAAACGGGGTGGTGGGCGCGCACCGGTCAGTATCATGCCTGATGCGTCCCTACTATCATCGCAACATAATCACCCTCACAATAACCGCCACCACACCATTGCCGACTCATTCGCCGCCGCTAACGCCCGCGGCGGGGGTACAGTGCTGGGTTCCACGGGCAACAACTACAACATGGAGGGTCACCGGGGAAAACATTCCTTCTCATCCTCCGTGCCTTCCTTGCCTTCCTCGCCTTGCGCTTACCAACCAAGTGATCATGTAGGCTATGGGCACGAAGGGACCAACAGCAGGAAGAGTAGTAATAGTAGGAGGGGTGGTGGTGGTGGTGGGGAAGATGGTGGAATCAAAGGCGTTGAAATCTCAGTGCAGTTCAACATGAGACATTCCAACACGCCAGGAATTAGTCGTGCTCATGCCCCGGACCTGAGAATTAAGATCCCGAAGATGGGAGACGGAGGTCGAGATGGGAGTAGTATAATATCTTCGTCTTTGGCTTCGTTCTGTTCTGTCAACTCTTCGAGTGCATCGTTGAATAGATCCTCTGAAAGTACTCTCACCATCACGGAATTTCACACTGAAAATACCAAGCCGAGGAAGATTGATTCTTGCGTTCCAATGCTCGCATTCAACAAGGTAATTCTGAAGCAGAAGAAGTCCTTCTCGGACACTATCTCGGGGATAAAGGCCAACTTCAGGGCCAGGTTCCTGGGAGGAGCAAAGAAAGAAAGCCCTGATGAGGAGGGTCTGCAGAAAATCTGCTACTCTCTTATCAACCTACCTGACAAGGAGATGTCTACCGGCCTGGGTTATACAGTCTTCAAAAAGCAGTCTCTCACGCTGCTTGTAAAGGCTCTGAGGAATAAGCAGTTCGAATTGATGCTTCCCTCCATTCCCGAGACAATGACGTCTAGGGGTCTCGAATCCGTCCTAGCTGGCGACGCCGAAGAGCAAGGCCATGGAGGAAGCTTCGAGAAGTTCATCTCCATGCTGCCCGAGAGCTGCAGAGACATCTCCGAGAAAGCTAGCCCCCTCGGTCTCGTTCCCAAACTATTACCCTATGGAGAAATATCTGCCAACGCCCGTTTCATAGGAAGTTGCTTCTGGACGTGGTTGTGTATCATAGACGGTACCACCTCACCACAACCGCCCCACTTTTTTCTTACTTTTATGATACTAACTTCTACAAACCCAACCAGACTTGACAGAAACCCTAACGGGTGAAGCCTGGGACAAGGCCGAATCCGACCTACTGAGGATCTTCTCGGAAGACTTCCAAGAGATCCTCCCATCCTCCCCATCCTCCACCACTACAACCACCACAACCACCGCCTGCTCCACGCCGCCGCCGCCGCTACCACCACCGGCGCTCACCAGCGACATAGTGAAAGTCTCCACAGCGCTGAGAACAGTGATAGACGAAACAACCCTCTACGAACCCCCCACCACCACCGATGGCAGCAGCAGTAGCAGCAGCAGCGCCAGCAATCACGTGAATGAGGACCACCTTTGGCGCCCCATGTTCCGCGAAGCCGTGCGCGAAGTGATCATGGGATTCCGCGCTGAGCGTCCCCTCCTGAGGAAGAACAGCGTTAGCAAGATCGATCTAGCAGAGTGGATGCGTGTCAGGATAATCACAATCTCAGGTACGCCCGGCCCAACCTAACCCCCAAGGGCACAGGCCCAGGCACAGACAACAGGTTCAAGCTAACAACCCCCTCCCCCTTCCCCCCAAACAGTCCGTCCATTCATGATAATAGCCCGCGCGAGCCTGGGCCTTGACCCAACGCTCTCACCTATGGGCAATCCCCTAGCAGAGGACTACCAAGACCTCCTGCGCACCTCGAAAAAGTCCAACAGGAACAACCTAGCTAAAGTAGAGTGCCTGCTGCAATTGATCATGGGATTACAGAATGACATAATAGGTAAGTTACACCCTCCCTCCCCACCCACCGTTTACATCACGAAATATCACTCTGACAACCGCCCCCACCACTTTATCAGGCTGGGAAAAGGATCACAAGACAAAGACGCCGCTCAACACTGTCCAAATCCTGATCAAGGACGGGAAGAAGCCGATGAGGGCCTTGGCCCAGGTGATAGCGATACACAACGAACTAGTCGAGCGCCTCGCCAAGTACGGCGATCGTGCCTGGTCCGAGACCTTCGATCTACCGCCCCTGACGCCGTTGCCCGGACAATTCATGAATCATAATCACCAGCACCAGCACCACCACCACCACCACCACCATGGCGACGTCATTAGCGGGAATCAGGTTTTCACCGTACAACTACCGCCAGTGTCTAGCGGGGGTAGCAGCAGTAGCGGTGGTGGTGGTGGGGGGGGCGGACTGAGAGTTTTTGGGAATCACCACTATTCTACCACGAGCATTAGCAGTTGGAGTGCTTCGTCGTTGAGGGCTGGAGGAGACGGGGGGGGGGATAACAGGGACTCTCTACTATCCACCAGGAGGCCGGGTACAGCTTGCTCCGCCACGGCCGGCGCCAGCAGTGAGAACCTGAGAAAGTATCTCGAGTTGGCTGTTGGTTTCTCGACCGGGATGGCCAGTTGGATGATAGATAGTCGGAGGTACGTTGTTTGAATTGATTGTGGGACAATGCTTGTTCTATTTTCTCATGTATTGGTTTGGTTGTATGTTCTGTTTTTTCTTTCTTTCTTTCTTCCTTCTTCTAGTTCATACCCTTCCCTTTTCCTTGTATCCAAGTTAAAACATTTCCTTTCTTTCGAGGTACTTAGTTTGTTTTCAAAAGACTTTTTTTTTTTTTCTCTCTCTTGGAATTATGATATCTTGTACTCTACGTTTTCTCTTTTCTCTTTTCTCTTTTCTTTTTCTTTTCTTGAGTTATCGGTTATATCAGTTTATCAGTGTTGGTATCGGTCAGTCAGTACGGATCGATGGGATCGGGAATAGAAAGGGAAGTTTTTTTTTTTACGTTCAAGTTGGAATTAGTTACTTTTTTTTTTTTTGGTTTAGTTCGGTTTGCTTTTTTGTTACTGTAAAAACCCGTTGTATAATACCGGTATACAAGTGTGCCAGGGCGAAAGTTTTTTTTTCCCACAAGTTAATTTAGGTTAACCCGTAAAATAATCCCTGTCTTGTACTCGTACTGTACGAAAAAACATCTGCCCTATCTATGCCTTGTATAAATAAAATAAATAATACGAGTACATACAGTATTGGTATCGGAAAGGAAAAAGAATTAAAACTTATATAACAAACAAACAAACAAACAAAAAAAAAAAAAAAAAAAAAAAAAAAAACACACTTTTTTTTTCTTTTCTTTTCTTTCTTTTCCTGGCTTTCTCACACACACACGTTATTAAACGGTTATCGTACCGGTAAATAAGCCAAGAATATGAATAAGAAAGGGAAAGAAGAGGAAGAAGAAGAAGAAGAAGAAGGAAGAAGAATGTTTCTCGTGCCGCTCACATATCGTCATAACCCTTCTTTTCCTCACCGGTGCTTTATCAGCGATAAGTTCACGTGCCACCCCCGGAATCATGTCTCACCTCGCCGCCGCCGCCAAACAATTCGTCACAACCCCTCACTCGCGCACTATTTGCACTCGCCTTCCGTACTCCCTGTGCATACCAACGGTGCCCTAACTTGACTAGATTCCGCATGACCACCGGTCACTGACAGCTCCTCTCTCTCCCAAAAGGCCCAAAAGGCACATCAACATGGATGCAAGCCCCAAAATCTGGCGCTAGGGCCGAAGTGTTTTTTTTTTTTTTCTGGCTGTTGGAGTGGGATAACGGTGGGATGGGATGCCCTTGCATATGTAACCGTGCCAAGGTTCCCACCACATCAAATGACGCTACACGACCTTTGACGTAGGTGGCACTCCGCTGGAGTGCCTCACAGTTCAACAATAGTAACAGTTCAACAATAGAATCATAAGCCAATATCTACCTTTTACCTCTTTTTTAACTCCACCAAATTTCCACATCATGATGTCCAGTAAAAAATATATCGATGAGGAGGTCAGAATCCAACAAGCCATTGACGAAATTGGGGATGGCAGTAGACCCAATGTTGCAGCATTTGCACGGCAGTTTGAAGTACCAGAGCAGCGACTTCGGGAGCTCTGGAAGGGACGTCAGTCACGACAGCAAAGAGAGTCACCAAACTGAAAGCTATCCTCTGATGAGGAACTGGCACTCTGCCAGTTCCTGGATAGACTAGATGAGATTGGTCTACCATCACGATACCGGCACATCAGTTCTTATGCAAATTCGATACTCGCAAACGCCCATAGTGATCAAACGACAGTCCCACCTACCGTGAGCCATATGTGGACAACTCGCTTTCTCAAACGATATCCACAATATCAGGTTCACAAGCAGAAGACAATTGATGTAGAGAGAAAGCAGTCACATGATCCAGATATCCTTTGTAATTGGTTAGTACGATATCAGAAAATCAAGGATGAGAAGGGTATTCAGTACTCCGATACCTATAACTTTGATGAGACCAGTTTTAGAATCGGGATTGGGGGCGATCAGTGGGTAGTTATACAGGACTCGCAGCGGCCTCTCTTCATTGCAAGTTCAAGTGTAAGAGTGTTGATTACCGTGAGTGAAAGCATTAGTAGTGATGGGGCTGTCTTGCCCCCGATGCTGATTGTACCAGGAGCACTCCATATGGAGGACTGGTATACGAAAACTGACATTCCAGACTCCTTTCTCATTGGAGTATCAGATACTGGATACTCTAATGATGAGTCTGCATTTGACTGGATTCGCCACTTTGAGTATGTTTCAGCTTTATGGCCAGTTGGAGCTTGGAGGCTGCTCCTTCTCGATGGACACAATTCCCACTGCACCCGCAAATTTATCACCTCTTGTGATAATCACAAAATTGTTCTCTTTTGCCTTCTCCCACATTGTACACAGCTTTTACAGCCACTCAATGTGGTAGTCTTCTAACCATATAAACATTATCATACAGAGGCTTTGGATAGTGCTACTAGGACTGGATGCACGGAGTTTAATAAAATCGAATTCTTTAATGCAATTGAGTCCATTTGTACCCAAATATTTAAACCTTCAACCATCATATCTGCTTTTAAGAAAACTGGCCTCATACCATTCAATCCAGCAATAGTTCTCAACAAACTACCTCCTATACTCACAGATAATTCTCCTACTTCACAAACTCCACCTCCCCACATCCCATTCCCGTAAAGCCCATTCCCTCAAATCCCATTTTCACAAACCCCATCTCTACAAACTCCATTCCCACAGAGCCCATCCCTGCAGACCCTACCTGCACCTACCCTTTCCCCGCAAATCTATCTTCCACAGACCACTTCACAGCAGACCCCTTCCCCACAAACCCCACTCCCCCAAATTCCAGCCCCCTCATCCCAGCCCAAAGATCTGAGTCTCCAATCCACACCAAAAACTATACGCTCACTTAAGTGTCATGCGGACTCACTTCAGTCTGATATTGAATCCCTTCCACCTTCAGTTAGCAGTGGCTTTAAGAAATATTTGAAGGGGAGCTTGGCTCAAGCACAGAGTGGAGCACTTGCATTAGAAGATCTTCAAAACACCAGAGCAGCAGAACTAGCACGGGCTGCGCGACAGAGACGTTCCCAGCGATCGTTGCAAAAGGGTTGCATTCTTTACGCTCATGAAGCTCAAGCAATTGTCCATCAGAGAGAGGAAGACTGAGCAGAGAAGGAGCTTTGGAAGGCTCAGCGGATCCTAGACAATGCACAGAAGTTAGCAGACAATAAAAAAACCGTGGAGGGAAATTTGCAAACAAATGCGCAAGGCAGTAAAGGAGAAGAGTAAGCGACAAAAGGTTCAGGAGCTTCTTAGTTGTGAAATTGGTCATTTTATTGTAAATGTTTCTCGTAGCATGTAAGAAATCTATCGTTGAACTGTTACTATCGTTGAACTGTGAGGCACTCCAGCGGAGTGCCACCTACGTCGAAGGTCGGTAGTAGCGTCATTTGATGTGGTGGGAACCTTGGCACGGTTAGATCCGGCGGGGCGAGGGGTTGAGAGGTGATTAGTGGGATATCTGTGACTGGTTGGTGCTGCTTTTTTACTGAAGGTTTTGGCGCGGCGTGGTCCGAGTGTTTTCACGGGGATTTAGACTAGCACCCATGAAGTGTTGGCTTTGGAGAGGTGCGGTAGTTAGACTACGTTGGATGAGGGAGGTCAGGTGGGAACAGGCGCTAAAAATAGCACGATATTGGTGTTGCTATGCTATCCCTAAGGGGGCTCGTAGATGCGGAATATGTGATCAGAGTTGGTTTAGTCATAAGGCGCGGTGTGCGAGCATCGATATGGCGGCTCTTAGAAATTTCTTGGGCGCACTGGTGTATGGGGGACTCTACGAGGTCTAGGGTGGAGGCGTTGATGACCAATTTCCGGCCACACAACACGTGTTGCAGAGTGGCCATCCTCTCCGCCCAACACATGCAGCTATTTATCACAATGACGGATATCGATTCACAGACCCTACGCTAGGATAACATGCAAGTTGCTTGGATAATGGGTTGCTAGAATTAGCTCATAATTTCCCACAGCAGACCCAACACGAAACCCCCCCCCCAAAAATGGCAATATGAAACAGCGGAAAACGCAAAAGCAGTTATCTATCCGAAAACTGTCTAAGCTCCCTTTAGATCTAGACAAGTATTTAGATCAATTGAGCGAAAGCCCTGTTGATAGGGCTTCTGATAGGCTTAACCTCCTTCCAGAAGCCAACTGTAGCGACGGCACGCTTGGAGATTCCAGCAGGTGTGAATTCAAATTTCTCGTAGACCTTTACTCCATGTCAGCTATTGCGGCCCCGAAACAAAGTTTAATGCCTTTGGGCACATACCTGCTTATAGGGACCGGAAGCGCCAAATCGGTTTAGTCCAAATTGCTCATGCGAGAACTTCTCCCAACCCAACGTACTCATAACCTCGACTGACAGAACTGGGATGCCATCGGGGATGATAGATAATTTGTACTCCTTGTCTTGAGCATCGAAAACTTCCCAACAAGGAAGCGAAACAACTCTTGCCACAAGGTTGTGGTTATCCTTAAGGTATTTGACGGCATCAACACAGATACCTACTTCACTGCCGGTAGAGATAAGGGTAACGTCGGCATTCTCTGCCTCAACAACAACATATCCACCCTTGCTGGCTCGCTCGATAGTGGAGTTTTCAAGTTGTGGAAGGTTTTGCCTACTGAGAGCGATAATGCTTGGGGTTTGCTTCGATGTAAGAGCGACATAGTAGGCAGCAGAAACCTCGTTGCCATCTGCGGGGCTTGGGGGTCGTTAGTTTCTTCCGCGAGAAGGAAATTGTGAAGAATTGTGGAAACATACCGCCAGACCATGCAATTAGGTAGAGCACGGAAATGAGCCAATGTCTCGATAGGCTGATGGGTAGGCCCGTCTTCACCAAGACCGATGCTACAGAAACTCAGTTTATTGCGCATGGCTGAAGGCGGAGTGCTCAGGATTATACGTACGAATCGTGAGTTGCAACGTGGATACATCGGACATGGCTCAGAGCACTTAGTCTTACAGAACCAGCAGCGTAGGACACAAAGTTCAAAAAGGTTCCGCCGAAAGGGATGATAGTGCCATATGCGGCAAGGCCGTTCATAATACCAGCCATGGCATGCTCACGTACACCGTATCTAATGTAACGACCTGCATAGTCCCCAAGTCCGGTCGACGAGGGCTGGAAGTCAATTGCTTCCTTTGCCCTGGTGAGATTGGACCCGGTCAAATCGGCGGAGCCGCCAACAAGCTCCGGGATAATGGGATATAATTTAGAGAGAACAGTCTCGGAAAGCTTCCGAGAGGCAACAGCAGCGTCAGTGGATTTGTATCTGATAAACCCCTTGTTAGCGCGGCCACATGAGACTCGGGACAAAAGCAAAGGAGCCCCACGTTGGTAGATGCTTCTCCCAGCCTTCGGGGAGTCTTCCATCAAGTCTTCTTGCGAAATCCTCTGCTTCTTTGGGGTATTCGCTTCTGTACTTGGCAAACAATTGCTTCCATTCCTCCTCAGCAGCTGCTCCCTTAGAGGCTGTTTCTCCGTAGGCCTCATAAACACTGGAAGGAACGTCGAAGCTCTTTTCAGGATCAAATCCGAACTTAGCCTTAACACCCCTAGCATCATCAGCCTTAAGAGGGTTTCCGTGAACGCCTCCGGTACCCGCGAGCTTGGAGCCGAAGCCAATGGTAGTGGTGAGCTTGATAACGGATGGCTTATCGGTGACAGCCTTGGCCTCGGCAATGGCCTTCTCAATTGCCTCGAGATCGTGGTCTCCGTCCTTGACGTGAAGAGTGTGCCATCCATAAGCCTCGAATCTCTTCATGACATCCTCAGTAAAGGCACAATTGGTGTCACCATCCTATAAATGATTAGCAAGGCCATCCCACAATTGGCCACTAAGATTTCTTACAATCGAGATATGGTTGTCATCATAGATAGCGATAAGATTCCCCAATTGCAAATGCCCAGCAGTCGAAGCCGCCTCGGAAGCAATACCCTCCATAGCACATCCATCGCCAAAGTACAAGTATGTATAATTGTCAACAAGGTTATATCCGGGCCTATTGAAAACGGCAGCGGTGTGAGCTTGAGCAATGGCAAGACCGACAGCGTTGGAGAAACCCTGGCCGAGAGGACCAGTGGTAACTTCGACACCAGGGGTATCAGTTGCCTCAGGGTGACCAGGTGTCTTAGATCCAATTTTCTATAACACGGTTAGTATCATATATTAGATGTCATAGGAACATGCAACAGTAGCGCTCGGATAGGCTAGGTCAGAGGCTTCTCCCATTATAGAGGGCCCCCTTCGGTCCCTATGCCCTAGCGCAAGCACCACTCAGCAGGTAATAGAATATTTTACTTACACGAAAGGCCTTCAAGTCGTCAATGCTGAGGTCGTAGCCAAAGAGGTGCAACAAAGCATATTGAAGCATGCAACCGTGACCGTTACTGCAAAGGTTAGCCCACTGATTGCCCAGGTCGCCATTTCAAACCTGTGTCGCGCGGGAAAAAGGCTCGGGCAAACTTACGATAGGACAAACCGATCCCTATTGGCCCATGAGGGGTTCTTGGGATTGAACTTCATAAACCTTCAGAAATTCATTATATCAGTAATTGAGCTCTATGGAAGTATTAGCAACATGTTGAGAATCCTACTTGTTGAAAAGGACATGAGAAACCGGTGCCATTCCCATGGGCGCACCAGGGTGGCCGGAGTTTGCCGCGGAAGTAGCATCGATCTAGGGACGAAGGAGTTCAGCTTTATCCATCGAGGAATGGGGAAGGGGACAAGAGGGAAACTGTTAAGCCAGAACGGATTTAACATACCGCTAAAATACGGATTGTGTTGATAGCCAATTGATCGAGTTCGCCGTAAGTCATGATGAACGAATCGGTATCCGAGATAAGACTGGTGTTCGTTTCGACTTCGTTCTCACGAATGTCTGAGGAGGGAGAAAAGGGGGGGAAGGAAAAAGTAGACAAGATATAGAGGGGTAAAAAAGAAAGGAGGGGTGGTAGTGGCTGGGAGGGAAAGTTTTTTTTCTTTTTCTCCCTAGTTGTGGGGTCGCGGGTTTTACGTCAGTCTGGTCGCGGTCAGCCTGGTGATTTTTGCGGTACGCTTTGTAATCCCGTTTTTCTCTCTTGATAAGGGATCCAAGTCCCATTACCCTTCTCCTGTTGAATTTATGATAATAAGGGCGGGAAAGACCATTCAGGTCCACGCCGATTAAAGGTGAAATAATAGGCATTCAAGAAGACCGGCTGGGGATACCAGGGGTGAAGGGGGGGTTGGGGCAAAATCCGCTATCGCGATGTTAAGGGCGTGTTTGATACAGTGCTCAGGACTTGCAGGAATATGGATACTTCTGGTACTTTGGAGAGAGATTCTGTTCCATCGTATACTGCACAATGAGGGACGACAAGGGCACGACTGAAATGAATGGTATTTAACCGGCAAGTTCGCTGTGGAACTCTTTTTCTCGTGCGAACCAGAGGCCCAGTTATGATAACTTGGTGCAGGGATAATGTAGCATTATGGAAAGGTAAACAACTGAGAACGGCTAGCCCCACCAAAGTAAATATATCAAACCTTCCTACGTTAGGCAAACTGTTTGATATTTGCCGTCCTAATTCCTCGCATGGGTTTGGGCTACTACAGCTCGCAGAACACCCAGATACCTGTACGGTATCATATACACCCCACTTAAATACACGCTTCACTACTAATTAATCAAGTATTCGTAACCATTACCCAGAAGCTAATCAATGGGGACTGTATCTAGACGGGGTGTGTCTTTGGGTGTTCCGCGGTCGGTAGTCCCTATCCTGACTCCGCCTACGAGTAGATTTCTAACTCTGCAAAAGTTTTCAGCAGAATCTGAAAGGAGTATACCGATGGTTCGATTGGCATAGGCATAGATGTCCAGAGATAATGCGCGTGATAGGGCGGGATCTCGCGATGATATCTATCAACTCTCAATATGATTTAATATATGATTAGCACATCCCTTGGAGAACAAACACCATTCACCACCCGGGAGCTCTTCCAAAGTGCACCACGTTATTGCACATGTCCCACCCCTCGTCGCGTCTTCCCCCCTCCCCCTGTATTACCCCTCCCCCACCCAAAGGATGGTGTAATACCAATATCGGTATGCGAGGCGACAGCGGTGTTGAAAAGGTTAACCTATCAGCGATTCAACCGCCCCCTTCCGTGAGTTTAGAATGGAGTTCCGAGCAGTTATTCTCCGGCTAATGGTGGAACTTGGAGGTCAAGGGTATCTGTCAGGCAGCTACGGCAGTGTTTCGCCGTATTCTAGGCCCATTGGGATTTCGCGATGAAGGACATGTCCCCTCGCGTCTCATTCACTTGACTTTTCGGGATCCTTTGGCAAATTGGATCAACAGGGTACCGTAAGGCAGACACAATTCGCGAAAAGTGAATATCCACCTCGAGCATGTCCACACTATTCGCAGCACCCGTATGGTATCGCGGCACTAGCACTCGGGCTCCTCTGCCGCTCGGGGGTATGCATCCGCGCATGCAGGACCTCCTCTCGATTTGACACTGGTAGCATACGGTATCTAGGCCCAGACAACCGAACGTTCGCCCATTCCCGAGAATTGGTTGGCTCCGATGGTTTCTGTGGTGCTGCAAAAACTCTTAAAATCCATTGCAAGGTTACCAGCGGAAATCGGCCCTCCAGCACGATAGGCTCAGTTCCACGGGTTGACAGGATCACGAAAAAAGAGTTACCTTGAGGGCTCGAATAATCGGACCTTGTGCTAGGACGTTAGAGTTGCCTCTCCCAGTAAGGTTTGTTTTTTCTTTTCTTTCTTTTTCTGTCTCGGAATGCAGGTCTTTTGGTGTGCTTTTCGCCCTTTTCCAGAGGAGGAAATTTTGGACTACCTAGCACATGGTCCGTTTATTCGAGTTCTTACGCTTGCTGGTAGTGTGCTGATCCTTTACCGTGTCAGGAAAACGCTGATCCTTCTCAGGAGCTTTTGTCTCTGGATCCGGAGATTACAGTGTTGGTGTAGAGAAGAGAGAGTGGAGGTTAAGAGTTTTTACGGTCACTTCCCACCAGTACTTCTGCCCCATGGAGTATTTACAGTATCATACGAGTACTGTAGGTATCGCCCTACCTAACTCCTTATCTATACCAGGGCTCATGATGTTTTCACGGCATCGTAACCCTACCGGACACCAGAAATTAACACAAACGGTGTTGTGAAGGCTCGGCCACACGTTGACTTGTTTGCGAAACCAGCATTTTTTCCCGTCCATCGTATCCATAACTAGGAGCGTGATTCCGACGATCGGGTATAAGGCTATATCACGAACACAAGCACTAGGCCAGGACTTGTCTATCTACAAAAATCCAGCTATACATTTGCTGGGTAACGATTCATAAAGTACTGCGGAATCGCAGAAGCGCGGGGCAGAATCTGACTTGTGCCCCGTTGCCGGGAGGGCATATTTCGAGAAGAAGAAAAGCATGATATCAGTGTCGGTTCAATATCTGGATGCTGTATTTATTTACCTCAGAGCCGATACGAACATGTTTGTCGTGTAATTTACAAGTAGTTGAGGCCCAGCAATATATAGCTGGGGACGTTTAAAGAAATCAGATTTTGATAATACTGCAGTTGACCTATGGCTGTGTGCCCATAGGTGGAATGAGACCTGTCGATTTCAAGAAGGCCAGTCCGAAGCCCTTCCAGAACATCTTGTTATCCCACTTGGAAGGGTTCTAAGGTGTCCGATCACCAGAGCTTCTGGGCAGATCTTGGACCTAACAGACCCTACCATCATAACTTAATGCTGTCATTCCAAGCATACTGGTACACCAGCAATGCACCCTGCAATATTATCAGTAAATTCGAGACAGCCATAAAACTTTCTGTTGCTTATGGTTAGCCGCACTCTACCCCAGGACAGATGGTGCGTTATACACACCGTACCGCCAGTCAAAAATGGCCCCTAGAATATGTTTTGTCTCACAGATAGGGAACCCTCTAGGCTGTCCGCTGCTAAGTATTATAAGGCGCTCAAGTCCTTTTGCGCCGGTGGGAAGCTCTTGCTAGATGCTATCATACTATATTATCAAGCGCAACTTAGTCATTCACAGGGAAAAGAAGAAGGGATTGGGAAAAAACCAGTCGTGCATATCTTACTTGACTATTTATAAAGTATTGGGACACCTTGGCATTATCTGTACCTCCATTGGCACCAAGCGTCTGAATACTTGTACGCTCCCGTTAGCAATGTCTTCATGGAACCAGAGGTGTCAATATCTTGGCGGCAACAAAGTACTGGTACAAGGTTGGGCCAGGTACTCGAGTATTCGAATAACTTGAACTGCAAATGTTTGGCAGAGTCTTGTACCGGTACTTGGGTTGCCCATCGCCACAGTACCTTTGCGAACGGGGCTTGTGGGTGGCCAAGTACGATACTTGTAATTTCGGCTGCTGCGCCTCTCAGCCCTTAAATTAAGTTACTCGCCGCACACCACATACCAAAGTGTCATAGCCACAATCTTCAAGTTCAAGAGATTGTTCCGTCAACACCCTCTCGCTTCCCCTATTAATCCTACTCACGGCCTTTCTTTCATTATTATTCACCGTGGCATTGAATCTCTTCCATCATCACCTCTATATACATCGCTCTTTCCGCTGCGCAGGACAGCTGCACGTTCCTGATTGTTCCCACCGCTGCCCTCGTCCCTATTTTTAGGGTTTCTCTTTTCTTCTCAAGATTCTTACTAGAGGTACGATATGTGCTCTCTTCCAAGTTTTCAGGCCACGCTGTACTCCCCGGGAACAACCCCCTTCATTCTTGACATCCACTGACTGTATTCGCCGATCGCAGTATTACACCCATATCTAAATTATGGCTCGACCTCTGCGCCGCTCGAGTCCCATAACCTTACTATTAGCCCTAGTGCTTTTCCTCGGCTTTATAATTTTTATCCTTTCACCATCGAATCCCGTACCGTCAATTCAGAAGAGCAAGATTGCTTCATCGTCATCCACACGAACGTCACCTAACTCGCCACCTCCGGTTGTCCACTACTACCTTAACAACCTTACTACCTCTTCCGATCCTATTGGTAACCGTGAAAAGGTCTTAGTTTTAACCCCCGTGGCTAGGTTTTATGATGAGTATTGGCAAAATCTTTTGAGGCTTAACTATCCTCGCGACTTGATCGAGCTCGGATTTATCGTTCCCAAGACCCGCGAAGGTAACACAGCATTGGCGAAACTAGAGGATGCCGTTCGCCGTGTACAAACCGGGTCGAAGAAACACAGATTTTTGGGGGTGACTATTATTCGACAGGATTTTGACGCACCGGTGCCCCAGAATGAGAAGGAGCGGCATGCGCTTTCTGCTCAAAAGGACCGAAGGGCCGCCATGTCTCGTGCCAGGAATTCCTTGCTGTATACCACTCTGGGAACGGAGACAGCCTGGGTCTTGTGGTTGGACGCAGATATTATTGAAACCCCGCACACCCTAATTCAAGACCTTGCATCACACGATAAGGCCGTAATTGTTCCAAACTGCTATCAAAGGTACACCGAGAAGGGCAAGGAGAAGGTCCGTCCGTACGATTTTAACTCGTGGCACGACTCAGATACTGCTCTTGCGATGGCTGGCAAAATGGGTCCGGACGATATCCTTCTCGAAGGATATCATGAAATGGCAACTTACAGGTCTCTAATGGCTTACGAAATGACTGAGGGAGGAGATCCGCACCAGGAGACCGAGCTTGATGGTGTCGGCGGAACAGCACTGCTGGTCAAGGCGGAGGTACACCGTGATGGTGCTATGTTCCCTCCATTCCCATTTTACAATCTTATTGAGACCGAAGGCTTTGCAAAGATGGCAAGAAGGCTCGGTCACCAACCTTATGGATTGCCAAATTACCTGGTAGGTTCTGCGTATATCAATTGTATTTGAGGGTACGATTCTAATGAATTAGGTTTACCATTATAATGAATAATTGGTGTAATTGACCGCATTTTCTTCTTCCCTTCCGATTCGTGGGCATCGATGTGCTGCTCGGCCAGTCCCTGAGCGTATATCCTCAGGTTCATTCTATCTTTTTTTTGTTTTTGCTCCAGTTCCATATCCCCCCAGAATTCATGCTCATTGACTTCAATAGACAATTGACATGTTTTTTCTTGGAATCTTTTTCCCGTCCCGTTACGGTATCTGTTTTAGTTATGCATGACGTCCTGTGTGAATAGAGTGTTTTTTTCCTTTGCTTTTTTCTTTTTTGCTTCAAAAAGGAGGGGTAGACGGGCCGTTCTTGGAAGAAATCATGGAGTTACGTCTTTACCACACATTATTTAATTCTGTGCTTTAGCTTGTCGATTCTGCTTAGTGGTTCTATAATAGTGTATGTGATCATCATCTAATATCTTGTAGAGCTGCCCTTTCAGGAGAGGCCTGGGTAGCAAATACTGGTACTCGAGTGTCCAGAATTCTGGTCCCATCAATGAGGTACTTGGGTGTCTCCAGGGTGGTAAGTGCCATACCTATAAGACCAGCGAGGCGATACTGGATATTGACGGTTGTGTTACTTGTAGGGTCTAAATTTGTAGAAAGTCTATTGCACCCACCGCCTGGTCAAACCATACCACAACCGGCCAAGCCTCTACTGTTAGTTCAAAGAGGTCGGGTCCGAGGACCCTGGGAAGAACTTTTAAAAAGGCTGTTCCGTAATACAGCCTCTCTTAAAATTTTGCGCCTTCATAGGGGGATTGCGGGAATCCACCCGGCGACCCCACCATATCCGGGAAGCAAACCATCCCAACAATTGCCCCCGGCTCTCTGGAGAGCCATAAGCCGGTCTGAATATAGAATTTAATAGGTCTTGTATGTCGTTTGCCCTGCAGGTACCAAGGTCACCTGGTGGGCCCTATATTACGGCTTTATTGCACATTGTGTTCCGAAGAGCCAGCTTAGATGGTCATGAAAAAGCACGTTTATTCCATCGCGGGGCTTGGTGGACTAATCCGCCCTTCCCCGAGTGTTGGGGAGGCTTGCGGTCATTATTTCGGGCCTGTATCAGACCATATGACCTCAACATACAGTGACTATCTTATCCTTTTCCATACCCGCACGCACGCGCGAGAGCAGGCCTTGAAGGAGGAGCTTCGGGGTAAGGTGGAGGCCAGGGATGAATGTGTGGTATGGCGCCCTTTCTTTTCTCCTTTCTTCGGTCCATATGAGGAGTCAGGCACTAGGACTTGGACCGACCCGCAAACGCTAGCCCGCACTATCCATAGCTATATGCTGTGAGGGCTGGATGACAGAATATCTACTGTCTCACTACCGTCTGCTCTCCAATAGCAATGGATGCCGTCTACCTTATTCGCACTTCTCCCCCAGAACTCGAAGTCGGCGCTCACGAAGACGCTTGAACCCCAGGTTCCCGGAGGAGAGAGAAAGCATTTGGCCGCTTCTTTCCCGATATATGATTGGCAAAACAACGGTGGAAGTAGAAAGAAGACTTCTGTTACGTTCTTTTTTTTTTTAGCAAGCCGTATCTCGGCCGAAATCTCCACAAATTTTCCCGTCTACTCTTTTGCCCTTCAAGTGCGTAAAGGTGCCTAAGTGAGAAGGAATCAGGTCGAAACCAAGTGAAGCAACATGTCCGAGTGCGAATATATGATCTGGAGATGTACATAAAGCAGGTCGATTCCACCGATGAGACTCGGTTACCACTTCAACAGACACCCCAGTCCATTCTTTTAAGATTGTGGGATAAGAAAGAGAGGAAAGCTCACCAACTCTGCACTCTCACGCCTTTTTCTTGCTGAGAACTTTTTTTTCTAAAAAAAAACGGCAAATGAAGCCAGCTCAGCATGCCCTTGCTCTGAGCGTTGCAGGTCTATGCGGTACTGGTGGGCTATCTTGAGAACTCTATATATTTGCTGGGAACAAACTAATACCGATGCGCCATGTTTTTTTTATTAGCTTACGCTTTGCCGCAGATCCCATACTACGCTTCCAGGTTCCCGCAGCACCCCCAGAATTTGGGCCATGCGGGCAACTATCCAAAGTACTGGCAAGGGGAGTCCTACACTCCTGGGAGTAACCGAGAGCCCGCATACTACAACTGGAACGCAGAGCCCGAGCCAGAAACTGCACCACCACACCCAGACTTCGCAGGGACCAGGCACCCGGCCAAGGGAGCCATAAAGTACTACGGCGCCCAGAACTTCCCCACCAAGTCGGTTGCGGAGCCCACCGACGCCGACACACCCAAGCCCGAGCCCGAGCCGGAGAACGCTTCTTCGAGCAATATCAAGATCACCAACGACACGCCGTCCGGCCCGGCCAAGAACGACAAGAGTTACACTCGCATTACGAAGTCCTCGTCTGTCGGCGGCCCTGGCCCTGCTCCTGCTATCGCAGAGAAGAAGGTGGTGACCGACAAGGGCGACGGCGACGACGCGGGATCCACCACATCTGGAGAGGACGTCTCCGACGACCTCTGGAATTCCTTCTCTTTCGGCGTCGTTAGCGACACTCTGAATTACCATGATCCGTACGAGGGGCGCGAGGGCGAGTACAAGCGCAAGACCAACGCAATATCCAAGATCGAGAAGATGATGGGTAAGGAGTACTCCGCGAAAGAGATCGCCGACGCCTCCAGCACATCCACGCCCTCCAACTCTCGGGTCCGCCGCCGGGGGCTCCCACACAGGCGGCGAACCGCGAACCCTGAGCCTATAGCTTACCAACGGCTCACAACCATCAAGGAGGAGGAGGAGGAGGAGGAAAAGTACTACGAACCTGAGTACGACAATGACCACATCCGCATCTTCGGCTACGACATCCGCGGCTACGACCTGCCTACGCTTAAGCTCATAGACGCCTACGAGCGGGAGGCCCACAAGGCGGGCGTGTTCCGCCCCTTCATGTACAACCCGCACATACCAGACCTGACAATGGATGCCGACGGAAACTGGAAAACCCCCGCCGCCCGCCAGCCATACCTCACCAAGCGGGGCTGGCCAGAGCACATCCGGGCGAAGGCGGAGAAGATGATGCATAGCGCGAAGAACATGCAGGAGAAGGGTCAACTGGTAATCGACAATGACCCCACTTACCAGAAATCCCTTAGGGAGAAGGAGCTAGCTACCGCACAGGCCACAGCTAAGCCTGAAACTGCAAAGGAGGAAGAGGACCCCTTAGGCCTGCTCCCGGCAACTAGGAAGGGCAAGGGTTCTGTCGTGCCAAATCGCAAGGCTTCCCTGGGCGGCATGTCGAATACGACGAGTCACCCGCCACAGAATACCCAACCGGGTTCCATCACTGCGGAGGCTGCGAAGCAGATAGTGCAGAAGCAGCCGAGCAAGCTGAATAATACTGATGCCGCACCTCGTAAGGGCGCTAACAGAGCTCTACTGAATAAGCAGCTACTGCTGCAGAAAAAGAAGAAGCACCCGATGCCCAACTTCCCAAAACAGGGCAGGTTCAAGGGCGGGTTCATGAGCCATATAGGGAAGCGCGATACCACATATCTTGCTGGGCACGTATTCATCCACTCGCCCACAAAGCTCACAAATTCACAAACTATCACTCGTTGGATACATAGCTAACTGAAGTTTCCAATTAACATGATGATACAGCCCAGAGTACCCCCCGGGAACCACAATCACTCGCAAGAAAAAGTGCGATGATGAGGGCAAGTGCGTGACGGTAGACCAGCCCGTGGCCATTCCCACCCCAGTCGTCGGGGCGAAGGCCTTCGTTGTCAAGCAGATCACCGACGGACAGCCCCAAATCCACCCCTATGTCGCGCCCCAACCCATCGCACCAGCCCCCGTCCACGCCCCCGTCTCTACTGCCGCATCCGCCGTCCCACATACGGTAACCGCTCCGGCAGTCAAGGCGCCCACTCCACAAGTTCACCCACCGGCCACTGTCGAAGAGCCACCACAAGCCCACCTCGTGGTCACCTACGTTCCCGTAGTTAAGCCTGGCCGGGTTCTCTACCCAGAGGATATACCGGAGGAGAAAGTTGAGGTCCCGAGACCGAAGCCAGAGAAGGATCAAGTGGAGGAGGAGGCTGTTAGGATGCCTTGTGGGTGTGAGTGTTCATCGTGCTCCTCTTGTGAATACGACACTGCTCCGGTCGCTACGTGCCCCTGTGGGGATCCCGAATGTGGGAAAGGGCCCGGGGAGTGTACCTGTGGCGCCCCGGGGTGTAATTGCAATGAGCGTACGCGTAGCCCCAGGAGCTCTTCCACCTCCTACTCGAACGGGGTTAAGAACGCCTCGCGTAAGAATCGTCCTGGCCGTAATACCTCTGGGGGCAGCAATCGGGGGGGGCATACGCACGGGAAAGGGCGCAGGGCCCCGTCGACGCCGGCTGAGTTGGAGACGTTCTGGAGGAAGCAGGTTCCTGGCGCGTTTAAGAATGATTGAGTGCCTCTTGAGCGGCGGAGTGGGTGGTAGTGATAGTTGGAGGGGGGGGGGGGGCGAGAGAGAGAGGAGGGAGTTGATTGTATTGTCTTAGGGAAATCACGCTCGGTATGAGCATTACACTCCTTTATATTCCTTACTTTCATCTTTCACTCCCCTTACATTCTCCCTTTCTCCTCCTCCCTCTCCTCCGCTCCTTCCCCCCCTCTCCTCGCCACCTCCTCCTCTCCCTCACCCCCCATATTGAACCCTCACCCCTCCCCCTTCTCCCCTTTTCCTCCTCCCTCCTCCCTCTTTCCATCACAAAAAGTTATGATACGCCCTCTCAAAAAAGTCACTCCTTTCCGCACAAACCACTGATGAGACTCGGTCTGGAAACCAGTCTTTACTCCATTCTTTACACACTGAGAAATAAAAAGTAACAAACGAATAAAAGAACCAAATTTTTTTTTTTTGTTGTTGATTTTATGCTTTCCTCCACCCACCCACCCACCCACCCAATTCGTGATTCTAAACACCGTTCTTACGATAGTAGTAGTGAATGAATAATAATTTCTAGGAAAAAGAAAATGGGAGAAAAAAAACAAAGGTTTATAAAGTTGACCAAAGCGGGTGGGTACGAGATTAAGTTGTGTGTGGGACTGTGAGATGCAATCTACCACAACCATCGCGAAAATCTCAAACTCTCAACTTCGTCCTCTCTAAATTGTGTCCGGGTCGCGGCCAAAATGAAAGGTCCTATTACTAGATCTCGTGCTTCCGAGAAAGGGGAGGACTGTAAGAACACAAACCTCTGTGCTATATTGTGGTTGTGGTTGTCATGATAATTGAACATTGCTGGGGAGAGCGGTTGCATCCCCCCGTCTCACAACTCGCCGCGAGTGCTATTACTACCGTACAGCTACCAATATGGAATACTATTGCTACGACTAGGCGGTGCATTTAACTACGGGTATGATAAAAAAAAGCTACCACCCATCACTAATCCCCACCTCCTTCTCCTTTGCAACCCTCGCGTCATTGCACTCCCACCACCACTTGTGCGTGAAGTCATCGCTCTCACGATTATCCCATGGCTTCGGGGTGAGTACGTAATGCACGTTCTTGACCTCATCGTCGTTCCAAATCTCCTTATGACACCTGCGTAAGGTCTTGAGCGCATTGTAGATGTAACTGAGCGAGATCCAACGGCCATAGAAGGTGTCGGAGATGAGGCTCTGGTCAGCAAATTCGTAGTTCTGGGTGGCATCGGGGGTGTTGAGGGTCTTTATGATTTGGTCGTAAAGCTTTTGCGAGGGCTGAACCACCTGGAGACCGCCGTTGCAGATGCCCAGGCCAAAGGTGCTGGGTGCACCGGTCTTGAGGGCTTCTTCGGGTGTGGAGTGTTGGGAGGTGTAACCACAGTTTGAGGGGATCCTGGTTAATTGATTAATTGATGAACACCCGGAGGAGAGGGGTATATTTTTTAAGAGAAGAGGATGAAGAGGAAAGGCGCAGTACCAATCTTTGGGATAATGAGCCCTCTTCAAAGGATTACACACGCATGCGTGCGACGCTGCAAATACCCTATCTCCCTCAATATCCAGCTCTATGTCCATCAACTCATCCATATTCTTGCGGACAATCATGTCGCTATCCAATTGAATCACGCGTTCATACTCTACCAACGAGAACGGCTGCAG
Source organism: Tuber brumale (assembly GCA_014065205.1). NCBI lineage: Eukaryota > Fungi > Ascomycota > Pezizomycetes > Pezizales > Tuberaceae > Tuber > Tuber brumale. Next base: position 397,306 of record JACCEG010000035.1, on the reverse strand, counting down.
TTTACCTATATGCCCGCCCACCCCACTTCTTCATTAGTTTCTTCCCTATTTCCCGCCTCTCTCCTCCGTAGGGAACTTGGAAGGGACTTACTCCAACAGTCATAAAACCTAGTGTCATTCTCATAGTTTTTGTGCGCGCTGGGCAGTAAATACTCTATCCGCTTGGTGGGAATATTCCGCAACTTGAGCGCTTCGTGGCCCTCTGGCTCAAGGGTATCCGTGTACAGGACTATCAGGGGGTACTTTGACCCGACGGATTTCAAGGAGAAGTCAAGTGCCAGTAGGCCTGGAAGGTACTTGGTATTGGTGAGGAGGGTTGTCCAGACTTGTAATTGTCAGCCCTGCACCCCCTACCGCTTCGCTCGAACTATCCGGCCCGAGGGGAGGGGGGTGATTGAAAATGTATATACCCTTAGGAGTATCGACAGTAGTCATTCTTGCTTAGATTGTGGTACGATGTGATGGAAGCGAGTCCTGTAGGGCGGAATAAGAATTGAGATGGGGGGTTAGAGATAGAATAGGGGGCAAAGAGCTGAAAGGAGGACTTTTGTATGATACCGGATTGTACATACAAAAGATTAGGGGCGGGGTTCTCATAGTGGGGCAGAGCAAGCCCTTTCTGATGGACCCCTAGATTACCGGTACTATGATATGCAGTACCATACACTACTACCGGCACTAAGTTGCATGCCCCAAGTTAATATAGAATGAACCCTCACCCAGGAAGTGTTGGGGGGGGGCACATTGGTATGATAATAATAGTATGATAACTCCCGCCTATCGACCCAACGTCAGAAGCCGCTCCCAGTTTATCATACCGCAGACGGCGGGGCTCCAGACTCGGCGAGGAAAAAGTAGAAATTTTCATCGGGCTGCCGTACTCGCACGGTAAGAGGTTGCTCAGCTGCGGGGGGATCGAAGTAGGATGTCTAGATAGGGAATAATTACGCGGAGAATCGATGTTAGAGTGCGGGAAAGGTGTGAATGCGGCTATGCGGTTAGAATAATATACTGGTATTTGATTGAACCGAATGGGAAGGTGTCCAACACGATAGCTTTACCAGATCTCAAGATACTAGAATTTTGCCATACTCGAGAAGCATATCTCCGACGTGAATCAAAATCACTCATTCCCCCTCCCCTCATTCTCCTGAACCGCCGTAGACACATCCAACCCAAACTTCAGCTCGTAGAACAAGGTATCGTGTATTCATATTCGGTAACAAACGCCATTACAATACTATACATTTCCCCGCCCCCTCCCCCTCAGCTACCGGCACACAATACCCTCCCTACCCAAGTGTGGGTGGCTTTCCGGCATGCAGTACACTCCAGACCCTCACCAAGCTCTCATACCCAACCGTATCCCCAGCCCTAAGAACCGCCGCTGCATCCACATTAAGCGGAGAATCCCATTCAGGGCTGGCAAGTAACTGTTGCACCGACGTCAACGTCGCCGAGATCGAGCACACCGCAGACCAATTGTTCTTGAGCAAATCTAAACAAATCTCCCCTGTCTGTAACAATATCAGCAACAGCATTTCCCGCGAGGGAAGCGCGGAGTGGGAGAGGGGGGACCTTGAGGTGAACATTCGGGTGACAAATGCTCGTTAAAAACTTCATTTCGGGGGCTTTGTGTGGATAGTTTTCGGGAATCTTGATGTCGATCTTCCAACGGCCGCCCTCGTACGCGGTTCCTTCTGCGCCTTTTAGCACTGCGGTCCAGTGGAAGAGGTCATCTTCCGAGACGGGACCTAGGGATTCCAGCGCGGGATTAGGCTCTTTACGGTAGTTTGCCAATTCGTTCATGATGCGGGTTGTCGGGCTCAAGGAGGAGGAGGAGGAAGATGCCATGGCTATGGTGGGATTGGAGTTGTAGGTGGTTGTGGTTCACTGTTATGGTGAGTGTTGGGAAAAGAGAGAAGAGGGCCTGTTCGGAATGGGGGCTGGCTGGGAAGCATGGGTGAGTTGGCCAAGCTTTCGGCTGTTGGGTGGAGCCGCAAGTTGGAGTATCAGAAGTTCATGTGCATTTTACTGCTTACCAATTATTCATGACTCCATCATAAATTCAACTTCACCTGCACTTCATGCTACGACCGTGGAAACTGAACATTGTAAAGGAAAGAGGAGATTGTTATTTTTTGCCGGCAATTATGTACCCGAAAAGAAGCATCCACAGTCCCAATCTACCCCTCTGAGAAAACAAAAATAAGGGAATCACCCACAGGACCTATTCGGATCAAAATCAAAATCCCTCAATTGTCCCCCTTTAAGTCCTCAACCCAAGCAAGATATTCGACCCAGTCCCCCCACTCCCGCCCTCACCACCCCTCCCACCAGGCAAGTACGTAACATTCGGATTATTGGCCAAAGTCTGCGCAACCTCCTTCGCGGCCTCAATCCTACGAATAAAGATCAACCCATCACCGGCCTTATCCACAGCCCTGGAGATGGTCTCGGCACTCTCGGCCTCTCCCTCGGCACGGATGACATTCGCCTGACGCTCCTGCTCGGCCTTCTCGACGATAAACCTAGCCCTCTCAGCGTCTTGCTGCGCGATCTGCTTCTGTTCGACGGCGCGAGTGAATTCACGGCCGAAGGTCATGTGCGTGATGGAGACGTCCTCAAGGGCAATGTTGAATTCCTGCGCTCGCTTGAGGAGATCGGCACGGATGCGATTGGAGACTTGCTCACGCTGGGTGATGAGCTCTGCCGCGTCGAATTGGGCCACGATGGACTTTAGGACCTCGTTGCCGATGGAGGGGAGGACTCGCTCGTCATAGTCTTGGCCGAGGGACTATAATAATCAATTTTTTGTTAGAGTTTGACGCTGAGAGGAATTGAGAGGGAGGGTGAAAGGATTAGAGCAAACCTGGTAAATCCTGGGCAAAGCTTGCACTTCAGGTCTATGCAAAACTCTCAAGGTCAAAGATACCATCTGGAGATCTTTACTCCCAGTGGTAGTAGAGATATTCCTAGGCTTTGTACGAACATCGTAGATAATCGCCTTCTGCAACCACGGTACCAAGAAATGAGTCCCTTCATTAACGACCTATTCCCCCGTATCAGCAACCTTCATCTCCATCCCATCTCCAACATCCTTTAGAAACCAAACAAACCTTCTCCTTAACCCCCGTCATCCTATCAAAGATCACCGCTCTGGTTCCACCCTTGACGTCATATACGCTCAACTGAAAAAGTGAGACCCCGACAGCAGCGGGAATTGCTAGGCGGGAGATAAGATTGAGAGCTCCAGACATGTTTTTCGATTAGCGTTGGTAGCTATGAAGAGGGAGAACAAAGAAAGGGAAATGTGTGAAATTCTAGGCCAATCTTTCGTTGTTGCTTTTATTCCCCAAACTCAGGGCCCAAACAAATGGTGGGGTGGATGGATGGTGGGTTACCGGCTTAGTCATGACAGCAGCCCTGTCTGTTTCTGCTCCTTGGCGTCCATCGTTCTCCTCTACTCCACTTGACTCGACTCCACACCAACAACGCCAGAGTCTACACCACCACACACTACAAACTCCCACTTTCACTTTCTCAACTCCCAAACAACAAAAACAATGGGCGGCGGTGGAGAAAAAGTCCCTGGACAGTACGTTCCCCCCACTTCCTCCCCGCACAAAACACCAAACTAACAATGGTTTCAAAAACAGATACATGGGTTGGTGGGGCAGCTTCGGTTCCCCTCCACAAAAGGGAATAACGACCTATACGCTCTCGGCGAATCGTCAGCGTCCGCTGGCCGGTACCATGCACGCCGCCGTCTTCAATTCCTGGCGTAGGTTCAAGGGTCAGGTGCTGTACGTTGTGCCGCCATTCGTTGTTGCGTACTTGGTTATGGATTGGGCTGTTAAGGAGTATGTAGCTTTCTTTTCCCAATAGGGTTGGATGAGGTGGGCTGATTGCGGTGGTGATTTTAGGAACCACTTCTTGAATAGTAAGGAGGGGCGTAGGCTTCATGGGGCTGAGGAATAGAGAGGGGGTATTGGACTGGCTGGGTTGGTGAGATGGGTGGAGTACTCCGGGTTTTCTTCTGATAGATTGGTTGATGGATGAGTGGGTGGATCTGCCCGGAGGATTCTTGCGGGTGTTTGTGATTACATCAGATATCCCGGAAAGAACCCAGCTTACATAGAGAATCGAAAGTTAACGTCTTTGTTTTTTTCGTATGAGCTGGTCCAATATTGAGCTTCTATGGTCTCTGTGGCGCTCGAAGCTTTGCATTGCCACATCACTGTGGGAATGCATAGGCTCACGTTCCATTATCAACGTGGGTGAGGGAATCGTGCGGGCGAATTGGTGATTGGTGGGAATTAACAATGATGCATTAAAAAAAAAAATCAGAAGGCGGCTCACACCAGTGCGAAACAAAATCCGTCAACTTAGCTTATGACTACAGACAAATACTACTGATACAACCAGGGAGGAAAGTTAGATGTTACTGAAATGGAACTTCAGACTTATTCTAGCATCATTACCAAATCAACTTTCAGTATGGCACGATACCGAACTTAATGGCCTCCCTATAATAGCATATTATATATGCCTATCCCCAGACATTAGCACTCTTCCTTGGCCAGGCAAACACCCAAAAACAAAGAAGAACCCTACTGCTGCGGTATCATATTACCTTAGCTATGAATCTTCCGACTCTTCGTAGCCCTAATCGTCTCATAAATGAGCTCCGTGGCCCCCCACAGGCTTATAAACGCTATGACAGATATCCGTGAATCCGACCTCCTACGCTAACGGCTCGATGTGAGCCGTGATGTGGGACTCGCGCTCGGTGGTGGTCCCGCCCCGTCCACCAGGTCGTATCACATTGCTTGTAGGTTCCGTTCGACTCCCTGAGTGTGTCGTCGTCGTCGTCGTCGCTACGAAGCCTCATCTCGCACTCCCCAAGGCATTTCCCCGGCTTGACGGATTTGTAGAGTCTAAGCTTCGAGGATGAGATTTGCTCACGTAAAGTAAATGGAAGGAGCACCACTCCACCATTCTAATGGTCCATATTCCTGTGCCAGTTCTTATGTCGAGGAATTGCCGCGGATTAAGTTAGGTAGGGCCAAATGCACTCCCCACCCAACAGAAGAATATAATCATGGCGCAAAATACCCAATATGTTTTTCCACCGTCTATCTCTAGGTGGTCCAATAGTGCAATGAAGTAATGATCGAAACACAAACCCCTCTTTTTCTGTATTTCTTTTCAAACGGGGTTTAGCATTTCCCCCTAAAACCCCCCGATTCAAACCAACAGATTACCATAGCCAATGTAATATACCAAACCTGGCAGTTTGGAAAATGGTCTTTTAAGGTCGGTCATAGAAGTCGCACGGCTCAGAACAACACCGGATACCAAAATTCTAATGGAGCATGGCAGAGGGGCCGGGGTCACTGAAAATCACTCGACTCCAAGTGGAATGGTGATTTGGGGTTAAGTGTGTAAAGTGAGAAAAAATCGAAGAGAGTGATCGACCAAGGAAAGTAGGGAGATGTGGGGAGGTATATGCTGGCGGTAAAGAATGCTGGGTTCCATTTTTCCTATTGCTACATGCGCCAGAGACAGCCGTACTATAACCCATATCGTAGAAGGCCGCCTGAATACGGGTGATATGAGCCGAGCGCACACACTCTGCCACACTGAAGAAACACCCCCGACATGCCGGCACTAACATAAGCAGAGCCTGCAGCTAACACCCCACGATCCCGGTAGTTTGTGCAGCTGTGCCGCGAACGATATTCACTGCTAGTGTGTATATTATAAAAGAACCAGTGGGCTACCCGCAACACAACACGATTCAGACAGCCCCTTGGACCCACCGCCACTTATCTCTCCCAAGCCAACATTAATGTAACCCTCTTGTATTATTGATACACTCTGAACGTGACGATCTCGCCATCCCATCACTCGAGCAATTTGTTTCCCCTTGTGCAACTGGGAAGACCTACAGTGCAATCCAGACCATTTCTGCAGCATTTTGCCACTCAACCCAGTACCACAGCGCCTACCGTAGGCCACCGCACATAGCACATGCCGGTCGGCGTGCACCGAGGGGAAACAAAGAAGCCCTTTCCAAGCAAACCGATAGCAGCCATTACAACTACGCCAGGTGGCAATTCCTCCGTATGTGCGCTTGTAGTTCGATTACTTGTGGGAGTGGTATGATACCGCAATCCGTAACTGGCTGCTGTCAGGTATTGTATACGGACTCTAAACCTAGGGAGGAGCCTGCCTGCCATCCTAAGTCAAGTTGTCACGCCGATCGCTCACATCCGGAGACAAGTGTCGGGAAATACTCCCTACCCTACCAAGCGGAAAAAATTCACGTTTTGTACATGACCCCAGAACCGACGGCATCACCATGACTGTCACCAGCACCGAGATACCCAGACTTTCTCCTGGCTAATTGGGGGACTCGGCGTCCCAACTTCACAATCCATCGGCCATCAAGGTCTTGTCTTCAAAACCATCTTTGGACCTGGTTCATGTCATTATGGTCGAATAAAATTTGGGGGCAGTCAGAATGTCGGCCCTCTGGATGCCCAGAATTTCCCAGTGATCGGAGGTTAGGGTAAACTCGCTCAAAAAAAACTTGGAATCCCACATATTTTGGGCTGCGTATCTGACTAATAGATGAAGGGTGAAAAGGTGACTTGAGTTATTGTTACTCGCCCACCCAAACGGAATCATCCCACCACAAACAGACACAGAGAATCACTCGACACACCAATGCCCACGTCAATCCAAACATTCATGATCCAGGGTAGACCGCGTTATGAGATCGCCCGGTACTCTCTCTGGCGGGATGGTTCATTTTATCTATTGGCACCCGGGCCAGCACCTCGGGGAAATGGCCCCAGAGCCCACCGCCCAACCAAGCAGACAGTCATCCCCCCAACCTGAAATCCGTTGAGACTTCCCTTCTCTTATTCCAGATTTAACGGAATGGTATCTCACTATTGGCACAGTCTCTGTCTTACACCTCTCTCCCTAGCTTGCGCTCTATGTATGCGCAAGCATAAACATGCCCCCCCTTTATCCCCATCTATGCCGGAGTAATCAATTAATCATCGGAGTAAGAGCTCGGGCAATGGTATTGTTGGGCCCAGCAAGATCTTTGGAACCACTCCTAGGCAATTATCTCCTCCCAAACTCTAATTAGAGCACTCAAAATCACTGTAAAGGCATTAATAGAAGTGGGAACATGGTGTATCGAGTTTTTCTCATAGGGTGCTAGTATCCTTTGTGACCAAGCCGGGTCTTATAAAATACTTGTATCTCCAAGTAAGTTGCTCTAGCACTCAGGGAAGGCATAAGCATCGTAAAGTCGAGAGCATTCCACCTCATTAAAAACCAATCCTCCAGGTGCGCAATCGCTTCGGATATCTAGGAGCAAGGAAACTCGAAAATATGGATATTTGAATTGGCTCCCCTTGATCAAAAATCCTACTCGTAATTCTCGCCCAGCCGGGAGCTCTCGTGTTACTGGCATGGAAGTATTCGAGTAGCCCTAAGTTGAGTATTTCCCTCTACCAGTAAAGGTTCAAGCATCCAGGCGCACAGAGAGCCCATCATACAAGAATATGGGGAATGGCGGTGTGGGGGGGATCCATCTGCATCCCGTTCCGAACACAACTGCCCAGCCCGCTGGAACCCATATCCGAGTCAGAGCTCAGCAATTGCAGCAATGTAGTGCCTGTTCAGTCACCCGCAAGCGAGCTCTCCCACTGCCGAGACACCGACTTGTCATAGTTTAGTGTAAATGTAAACAAAGACATTTGTACCTTGAGATGTTTCAACATACCGGTAGCACGGCAGCTAGGGCTCAGCAATTCCCTCGATCCTACACTCGAGTACTTGCTACAACGTGATGCTCTTCTTGAGTACGGTATCGCTGCTCTCTCGGCGGAATGATGGTGGACCACCGAACCCTTGAAGATCTGCCGTGTACTGTACTGTAAACGTCCCACAAGATTACCGACCCTCTTCAAACCAAATTCGTCGCCGAATACCGTACTCGTATCATACCAGGCAAGAAGTGCTCGTATCCGAAAACAGGGGCTGTGAATTCGGATGAGCGCTCAAATACGCACTAATCTTTCGTAATACATTTTGTGAATCCCTGTTCCCGGGTACTTCCCGCGCACTACGAGTCCCTTGCCGTGCACATTGTAAGTACCGGTAATGGGCCACCTATGGGGGCAAATGGCGGTGCTCGAGTACGGTGCCGGTTCAGTATGCGGCAATTAATCGGGTGGGGGCCCAAGGCAAGCTTTGCCCGTGGATGAATTCCCGATCCAGATTTCCTCGCTTGCTCAAACTCATTGACGGTTAAGGATCCTGCTCATTCTAGTATCATAATCAAATGCTGAACGCACAACACGGATACCCACAAGATGGTAATAGGTATTAGACCAAGCAACGAGTAAAAGATATCCGAGAGGGGGTTGACAGTTTTTCCCAATTCTCTCTAAACATTCACTGATCTCCGGGAGGTGAACACCACACTAAAAAAAAATAGAGCCTTCTAAAGCGTCAGTATCAAATCCTTGGAAACACTTCGTAGAAGGATCGTCTAGATACAGTAAAGCCCCTAACACACCCTCAATGGTAGAGGAAACTCTCAGAAAGATCCACATCAGTAGCCTGTGTCAAAGAGTGTGCAGGTTTCTCCGGTCAAACCCAGAACTTTTATCTGCGATTGGCTATATATCCGAGCACCTCTCGCCGAGACGAGCAGGGGATGTTTTTTTACACACAGTACTCGAGTCCCATGGGCATCATTCTTATGATCTTGGACCGGGGAGTGAGCCAGACACTGAAGTGAATCGCTTTGTATAATATGGGAATTTTTACTCAAATCCTCCTTGCAGAAATTTCGACGAAACCAAACCTTCCCAACCCAGCCCGGAAAATGGTAGATCTAGCATGATATGCTGTCAGGGTATCATACGAGGCTGGCGACAAAATGGTGAGTATAATGGCGTGGAACAACCCAAACCATGCTACTTCTCGCTTTCCATTCAATATATTCAGAGGCTGTAGGGAATTCGGAAAATTCATAGTATGCTCCAAAATTCTTTCAAATATCTCCTCAAGTGCTTGTGGTTTATTAAAGAATCGCTGGCTACCTTGGCATGCAATATTTCTTGGATAAAAGTGATCATCACTTTTGAAACTGGAGTCTCCTTAACAACAGCCCAACCATGGCATCACCACATACAACTCCCAACAATTGATATTAATAAAAGAGAAGGATATGGAAAGAACGGCTATTGCATATACATTATACTAGTAGGGACATTGGTATGAAAGAGGTAGAGTTAAATTTCACTGAGATCTTATACTGAGTCTGCATACCTCAAAAAATTCTAGTTTCAGCCTAATGATGACATCAAGACACTTGGATAGTTCTTGCTTCCAAAAGAATAGGCTATGACCAAGAGCTGAGTAATAGAGGTATTTGGTATTTAGTTGCTGTCTTGCATCAATACTATAATATGCTATTGTGGAAATTACATTGTGGTCTTGCTCCACATATCTTTGTAGTACTAATAAGAAAAAATTAATATATTATTAGATTCATAAGGACATCAAAGTTGGGGAGCAGAGCTAACATCTGCTCTTGCTAGGAGGGTGTATGGATAGTACTACAAGTATAGGTATTGAATGATTATATAATAAAGGAGGGTAGTCGGGGCAGTAAATATAGTATGGAGAAATTTGCAGATATAGCTCTTCAGTGGGTCTTAGAACTTCAAAAGTTGAATGGCTTCTAGAATATATAAAAGAGAGTTAGGAAGTCAGAAGGGGTTAAACAGATGGTATAGGTTAGTTTTGCTGGTGGATTGAAATATATATGTAATGATTTGAGTATTGAAGAGGAGGGGGGGTTAGTATCTATCAGAACATTAGACTAAGAGTTTTCCTTACTTGATTTTTTGAGGAATTGGAGGAAAAGGATATCAGTCCACTTTCTATGTAGAACAATGACAGAGTACACACTACAAGGCAAAATAGGGAATAGTTGGAGGAGAATAATATGGAAGTTATGGAGGACTGGCCTCTATATTTACCATGTCTTAATCCTATTCCACATGTTTGGGCACAACTCAAAAAGCTTTACCATAAACATTATGCTCACTTGGCTGAAGATGCTAGATTAGAAGCAAAGGTAAAGCCACTCATAGACCAAGCTCCAGTCATTATCTGCCCTCACGATACACACTCAGCAAACACAAAACACAAAAATCCAACTCAAAGTATAAGACACACTATGTTATAAGACACACTATGTGGAAAACAAATCCTCACAAACAGCGCTTATCATACACCACTGACGCCCAAGCCAGGAAAATACTACAAGAACTCCGAAATCACCCGTCACATTTCCCAATTATCATTTTTAATCCAGAATCTAAGTATGATACTATATAAAAGCCATTCAAAGTGAGCTCTTATATTATAATTACCTAACGCTAGGGCTCTGATACAACACGCTATCCATACATCATACACAATGCCTATGCACATCGCTCACCATTATACATTCTAAGCTTTCGATCGAGAAAAATATATATAATTTATGTATATATTTAGTTTTTTGCTGTCACCCGAATACTATCACCTGGACCGGTCTTCTCGCGGGGTGGGTATTATCTATCTATGAGCTGCTTGTGATGATGTATATAAAAAATTTATGATTTCCGCCGGCAGGAGTGTGGTAAAGGGGGGTTGCGTGTTTGGGTTTGTATGGTGCCGGGGGTTTGGTTTGGCTATGGGATTCACGATAACAATGACGGTGGTCAGGTTATAGATAGATGGCGTGTTTTCCCAGCTTAGTCCCTATTGCCATTTCACCACGGGGATGACTAGTAGATTTCTTGCGTCCTGGTGAGCTTGTCACGCATTTGTACAGTGCCGTATTGCCATTAAACGAGATGGCTAAAGCGCGAGTGATATTTCCTGATCCGACTGTGAATGAGGTCAGTGGGTGGATGAGTACTGGATTATCACCCCTGGAATATTACCCGTTCTGCACCGCATGCAGTTCAATACGTATATAGAATGACGGACAAAGCTTCTATCACTCCTCCACATGAGAAGCCATTCCGTTCCGTCCATCCACTCGATGATTAATAGACAAAAAGTCAACCAAACAAGAGCCCCGCAGGGCCTCATAACACTTTCTGCGCTCCCCGCTGTTTATCTCCAATCTCCTCGATCGGCAACTCCAGTTTGTCCCTCTCACTTGGGAAGAGCAGGGGCCCAGGGCTGATAAGATGCCCAAGATAAATACCCCTCTAACCTACACTCTCTCCCGTGCCGCGGGAATTGTCCTACCGGTCGACTCCATATCTGACGGATGTGCGGTGCTAGCATTCGAATCGCGGAATTCCAGGGCTTTAGTTCTTTAAAGGAGGTTGCCGAGGACAAAGTGCAACAGGGGGTATCTTTCTCATCTTAGCCCTATCCCACACGAGAAAGGGAAGGGAGGGAGGGGGGGCACAATTCGTTATGTTGCGAGAGCGCTTAGGAGCTCTATTCGTTTTCACTGGTCCTCCTCCCACCAGGAGTTGTTTCCCACCCGAAGCGGTGAAAGTCTGTATGATATGTTCGAGAAACTACCAAGCGACAAATTACCCACTGCACGAGTGAGAGATCTCACGCTATGTATCCCGCACAAGTAGAACCCTCACCAATAATTGTGTAATAGAATTCGAAAAATTATAATAAGTTATCTTCCCGAATCGTAAGCAACAAATGCTGTACCGAGTTCCATTTCGTAGTCAGCCATGATGGCGCGTCCCGCTTGTGATCGCGATACTCTACCTAGTACTGTACAAACCCACAAATACAATTGCGCACAAAGGGGCGAGCCAAAAACCCGTAAGTATCATCACTTGTGCTGACTGTTGGAACTATCACAGGATATGCGGAATCAGATGAGAAGAAGTTCTTGATTGATAGTCGTATCTCTAAAGGAGAAGAAGAGCAAGCAAGAGAAGAAAAGGAGAAAACCCTGGTAACCGAACAATTGGGGAAAGCCAGGGGCAGTATGAGAGGAACGTAATAATACTGTAAAGAGAACGCGTAATCATCTTTTCCAACACTGACCACTGGCGTCTTTTGATACGCCGGTAGAAAGAGTACTGTGCTATAGTGTAATTACAGTGGCTCCATGAATGACGGATCTCCAATCTCAACCTAGCACTGCTGGAACTCACGACCGGGGGCACCAAAACAGTGGGATGTAGCAATGTGTTGGTACAATAGAGAAATAATCCCAAACCCCCCAGACGTATATCTCCAAGAATTCAAGTTCATACGGGGCAGGCCCAGCCCAAGAAACTCACATCTTTCCCAACCAAACCATCACTCCCCATCACTCGCCTCCCGTACTCCACCCTCTCTAACCGCAGACCAGAACCCCAAGGCCTTGGATATGCGCATCCCCCTGCTGAACTCCAATACCCTATCAAAGAAGAAGCTCCCCCTCCCTCTCTCTCCCCTCAAGGTTCACAACTTTACATATAACACCGATACCATCATATACCCACTATCTCCAATTCCCGAAATAGACAACGAACCGCTACGGTACTATCAGTAATGACTACCGTGCTCTAATGCTCGTATGGAATGCCGGTACCGAGCAGTAATATATCAATGCACTTCATCATCCCTTCCCTGCCTCCTTCCAGGGAAACAGTGACCGTTAAATTTATGCCACCGCCGTGCCATGCCAAAAACGCCAGAGCCGCATACGACAGTCTTCAAGGAGCTGGGGGGGTTCTTTTTTTTCTTTTTCTTTTTCCCACTTTTCCTCAGCGGTTCCCACAACGGTCCGGTTGTGGAGATGAAGGTTTCCCCCACTCTCACGCCCCCGCCCCCACCATATGTAGGCAGCAGCCATGGCTGGCTCACGTAGCTACCGTACTGTAGGAGAAAAAAAAATTTCCGATGGAATGCACGTGGGGCCCGGGGGAAGCCTTTTTTCTTCTTTTTTTTTTTCCTGTTTCCTGTGCGATGGGGGAAGGGAAGGTTCCGTTTTGGTTTGTCATACCTACGGCAAGGCATACGTAGTGTTTGTGCCGTATAAAAAAAAAAGCGGCGCACAAGCAAAGGGCGCGGCTATGGCAGGCATGCCAAGAGTAAGAAAAATGTCAGAAGAAGACAAATGTAGTAAGACATTGAAACCAAGAAGTTATGTATATTTAAACTTAATTAAATTTTTAATAATTGATAAATTAAGAATGAAATATGATGAAAGAGGAAATAAAAATAAAAAGAAGAAAGAAAGAAAATTAAAATTAGAAACCTGTAGCTATAAAAAGAATGAAAATAAAAGTAAAAATTTCACGCCAAATGTAATAAAAAGAAGAGGGAGGAACCCAAGAAAGAAAGAAAAATACAGCAAAATTCCTTTACTATTACTTTTTAAAATATTATTTATTCTACAATGTCCTCAAGAAAACCATGTGCTGCTGCAAACTGCGAGTGTTAGGATTTCCTTATACCAAAATCTGGAAATCTGAAAAAGTGTGCGGATACAGAGTGCAATCATCCACTTGGAGCTCATCATGCTATCACTCTACCTCCAGCTCGAAAACCACAAACTTCATCACAGCATATCATTACCCTAGACGAAGACGACGAACAAGATAACGATATCGAAGAACTAAGAAAATCACCATTACATTCATCCATAACACCAAGACATGGCGTAACCGAAACACTACCATCACGGTCGGTAATGACACTCCCCTCACAATCACAATCTAGTTCACATGTTCGCTATCAACAACTATCCTTCAAAGATGAGGTCAATTTTGCCCGACAGAAAGTGATTACCGCCAACTCGCAACGTGGAAAACAAGGTAGTACTAGTCTATCTATACCGACCGGTCTCTCAGCGGAATTACGAACTACTATTCAAGGACTGAAGCCAATTCAGATCAAGACGACAATTTGGACACGTCAAGATGGTTCGCATATGGTTAAAGAAAACAATACTCAGTGGTGGGACTTTCCTTTGGAGGAGATATTGCGGGACTACAATGGGTGGTTGGTAGAAAGGATCTTGAACCATACAGGATGGCAGGAGCGGAAAGGAGGAAAAGAGATAGAGATGGATTTGAGTATTGTACGGCCGATCCTAGTTGGAGAGACAGAATCGCGTGGAGATCCAACAACAATTCCAGTACCAAGTAATGGTGGGACGTGGCGTGCACTACTTTCCAACATTCCTCTTTTTTTGGAAGATCTTGCAACAGAAAATATTCCCCGTAGTACCAAACGATCCAAAGCATTGCCAGTATCGAGGTCCAAATCTCTGTCAATTGTTGTTCCAACTACAGTTGTAAGAAGTCAAGACAACAGAGTACTTGCTGTGGGTTGGAGTCCAAAGAAGAAAGTTCGCGGAGTTGCAAAGAAATTGTTAAAAGGAATTAACATAAAAAAAGAGGAAGATAACTTAAAGGAACGGGTTCCAACAACTGAAAAAATACAAACGGCCTCTACCATTTCCAACAAAAGTAAAGACCCAATGTCAATTGCAGCAATTCTTAAAACCTCAGGGAGCGAAGACAGAGAATTTTATTTCAAGGACCATACAGTTGCCGAGAGTTCAGTGGCAGGAGCTCAGAACAACGATAAAGTTGTTATAAAAACACCACCATCATCCTCACGAAGAAAAATAAAAAACTCTAAAAAGCGATCAACAAGTTTCCTATCACCAGAAGGATTAACCATCAAAAGAGGTGAGCGTGGAAAACGGGGTAAAATCTTTAATTTTATCAAAGGTGAACCTCGTTGTCAGAGTGGTCAAGGTGATCAGAAAGCTATTCATTCATCTTCAAGTGAGAGTCCACAGCAACGCTCTGAAAAAGTAAAAGGTTCAGACTCAGAATGGAGTTCAGCTCCGGTAACAGGGTTGGAAGATTATAGTACTAGTAGTGAAGAATCTAGTAACGAATTACAAAAAAGAAAAACTGGGAAAGGAAAAGAGGTTCAGTACTAGGATACGTTAAATCTGTTGAAAGAGGCAATTCTACTATTTTTGATATTATGAATGTATTTGTTATTTCTCTTTTTTATTTTTTTTTATTTTTTATTTTTTATTTATACTTTTATTTCTAAATTACTTGGTTGGATTTTCAATTTCATGATTAATTAAGATGTTTACTTGTTAGTTCCAGTTAGAAGATAACCTGTTTGAGTTATATGTGCTTCTGTTAGGCAGTAGAAAACTCGATGAAGACTGAGTCTGACTAGGGCCGAATAATCGATAGTGGAGATATGTCTAGGAAGGCTCTGTTATAAAAAAGTAATAAAGTACGCGTGATCGATTAATGAGTAGTAACTTATAATATTATTAAGATCTCTTCTCTGTTGCTTGATGATTTCTTTAAGCAGGGATTTGATTTTTTTTGATTTACTCATATATTCGTTGTTAAGGTACAAGAACTTGCATGCAGCGCTAGCTATNAACCGTATTTTTTCCTTGTACCATCTTCTCGATTTCGTTTCTCGCTCGTTGTCGTTTGTCTTTGTCTCCGAACTGAGCTCTGAGGTCTCTCTCGAATCCTTCCCATTCGTGCCAAACCTTGGAGTTCATTCCTTCCACAATTGGGGTGATCCATTTTTCTGCCGTTCCTCTTAACAGGGTTCTTGCGTATCTGATTTTCTTTTCGTCGTGTTCGTCGGTCCATTCTTTGGCTTCGTAGTACAGCTTAAGCTGTACAATGAAGCCTCGAAGCTTGGTCGGTTCTCCGTCGAAAGTGTCGGGGTTTCTGAGCCTTAGTTTCTCTGTTCTTGGTGCTGACCTAAGCCCTGCTACCATAAATTCCAGTTGTTCCCCTGTCATGCTCAGCACGTTTACTGGTGCTGGCGGGGCCGTTCCTGTCTCTTCCCCTGCTTGTTCTGCTTCCATCTTGTTGGGTGTCGCTGGTGAGACGCAACCAAATGTTGATATCCTACCTACCTCTCGTATCGTGGAGTACCGCTGCGACAGGCAACAACTCTTAGTTAACCGTTGAGCAAATGTAATACTTCTCTCGTATCTTATAAAACCTAGATCGATTCTGGTTCTTTATCGAGACTCTGATTATTACTCTTAGACCCTTGTCTACGTTCCTTAGTTGAACGCTAATAATCAGATCGTATCTGGATAGAACTTGCGAAGTAGTAGAATAGACTCTATTCTTAATAGTATAGGTAAGAAAGTATAATTGGTGGTTGCGTGAGGAACTAACTACCAGGCTCTACCGGCCTCCTTTTATAGTCCTTCACTCAACCCGCTTATAAATCAAAACAACTATGAGTCATAACCGTGACTCATGAAAAACATCATATGACCGTTTCATCGGTCATGTGCATAAACCAAACTGCGCAGCCACCTTGGCCTCGTGCGCTGCCCCCATGACCTCTCAATAGGTCATGTGCGTGAAAGTAAACCAAACTGCGCAGCCCCCTTGGCCTCGTGCGCTGCCCCCATGACCTCTCAATAGGTCATGTGAGTGAAAGTAAACCAAACTGCGCAGCCCCCTTGGCCTCGTGCGCTGCCCCCATGACCTCTCAATAGGTCATGTGCGTGAAAGTAACATATAACAAATGAAACCCCATGACGAATATCCTCGTCATGGTGCAGAACCATCTCCTTCTACTACCTGCCGGAAACGTCTCCTTCCACTATCTGCCACAAACGTCTCCTTCCACTATCTGCCACAGAACTGTGACACATACAGGATGGCAGGAGCGGAAAGGAGGAAAGGAGATAGAGATGGATTTGAGTATTGTACGGCCGATCCTAGTTGGAGAGACAGAATCGCGTGGAGATCCAACAACAATTCCAGTACCAAGTAATGGTGGTACGTGGCGTGCACTACTTTCCAACATTCCTCTTTTTTTGGAAGATCTTGCAACAGAAAATATTCCCCGTTGTACCAAACGATCCAAAGCATTGCCAGTATCGAGGTCCAAATCTCTGTCAATTGTTGTTCCAACTACAGTTGTAAGAAGTCTAGACAACAGAGTACTTGCTGTGGGTTGGAGTCCAAAGAAGAAAGTTCGCGGAGTTGCAAAGAAATTGTTAAAAGGAATTAACATAAAAAAAGAGGAAGATAACTTAAAGGAATGGGTTCTAACAACTGTAAAAATACAAACGGCCTCTACCATTTCCAACAAAAGTAAAGACCCAATGTCAATTGCAGCAATTCTTAAAACCTCAGGGAGCGAAGCCAGAGAATTTTATTTCAAGGACCATACTGTTGCCGAGAGTTCAGTGGCAGGAGCTCAGAACAACGATAAAGTTATTATAAAAACACCACCATCATCCTCACGAAGAAAAATAAAAAACTCTAAAAAGCGATCAACAAGTTTCCTATCACCAGAAGGATTAACCATCAAAAGAGGTGAGCGTGGAAAACGGGGTAAAATCTTTAATTTTATCAAAGGTGAACCTCGTTGTCAGAGTGGTCAAGGTGATCAGAAAGCTATTCATTCATCTTCAAGTGAGAGTCCACAGCAACGCTCTGAAAAAGTAAAAGGTTCAGACTCAGAATGGAGTTCAGCTCCGGTAACAGGGTTGGAAGATTATAGTACTAGTAGTGAAGAATCTAGTAACAAATTACAAAAAAGAAAAACTGGGAAAGGAAAAGAGGTTCAGTACTAGGATACGTTAAATCTGTTGAAAGAGGCAATTCTACTATTTTTGATATTATGAATGTATTTGTTATTTCTCTTTTTTATTTTTTTTTATTTTTTATTTTTTATTTATACTTTTATTTCTAAATTACTTGGTTGGATTTTCAATTTCATGATTAATTAAGATGTTTACTTGTTAGTTCCAGTTAGAAGATAACCTGTTTGAGTTATATGTGCTTCTGTTAGGCAGTAGAAAACTCGATGAAGACTGAGTCTGACTAGGGCCGAATAATCGATAGTGGAGATATGTCTAGGAAGGCTCTGTTATAAAAAAGTAATAAAGTACGCGTGATCGATTAATGAGTAGTAACTTATAATATTATTAAGATCTCTTCTCTGTTGCTTGATGATTTCTTTAAGCAGGGATTTGATTTTTTTTGATTTACTCATATATTCGTTGTTAAGGTACAAGAACTTGCATGCAGCGCTAGCTATTGCATAAACAAAACCTTAATCCCAATGCAATTACAAAAGAAACACACACAAAAGCTCCCAACAGGTGGCAAAACTGCCTTGTACCGCCAACGGTAACAAATCAAAACAGGAAAGAAACACGCAAGGAAACCACATAGCGGGGCACCCTTAAGCGCAGACAGGAGAGTAGGTAAGTGACCTGGGTCCTACTGCAGGGAGGAGGATGGCTGGAGGGCCAGAAGAGGAGAGTAGTAGGTGGGCACTCGGGTGCCGGAGGAAGTAAAAGCAGTGAGGGGGTGAAACCAAATCGTCAAGCAACTCCCGGGAGCGGGAGGAGGAGGAAGGAGGAATCGTGAGCTGATTTGAAGGGGTGGCCGTGGCCTACTACGACCGATGCCATGGGGGCACCAGGAGCGTGAGAGAGGAGAGCCATCACCGGGGTGAGGGGTTTGGTAGGGGAGGAGTAGGGGAGACGAGGTCGCGAACGCGAATGGTGGAAAGCCGGTAAAAAACTCCTGTGCGGAAGGGGGTCCTACCCGGGAGAGGATGTGTGGACCCCAAGGAGAGACACCAGCAGGAGCAGGAGAGGGGAGCAGTAGGGTACAAGCCGATCGTCCGTAGAGTGGAGAGAACAAAGATGGGAAGGCCCCGACCGTGGTCAAAAGGCTAAGCGAGGTGCAGGGAAAAGGAGGTGCTTCCATCCAGAGGGGTGGAAGGAGAGGTGGATAGAGGCCATGAGGAGATAACTACCTCAAGGAATCGTGGAGGAAATGCCAGAGGGCAAGTAAGAGCAGGAGCGAAGAGTCCCAAACCCCCCTGAGGGGGGGGTGCTGGGAGAGGAAAGTGGTGATAGTTCCCGCGGTGTTGAGTCGTTCCCGATTAGGAAAGAATTTCAATCGCGAGGAAAATAGTGGACGCGGAAGATGTTTCTTTAAGCAGGAAGGAACTCTTATATTTATATCCAGCGTGAGTTTTTCTATGCTTGGTACATCTAACCTTGCTATAAACTAAGTACCTCTCAACTTTCCGTCTAACCATCTGCTCAGGTCTGGGAGGTGGAATCCTCGTAGACCCTGAGAATCTCTTAACTATCTTTCTTGAACATCCAATGGGCACTGAGAAATCTTTATTATTCTAACATGTGTGGTTCCTGCTTGTCAGTAAAGGTTCTCTGCTGTTTGATTGCCAATAACTGGTGATGTCTGTCCGCATACTACAATTGCATGCATTCAGTATAGTGCGAAGCAGCCAACTTCCTCTTTGTCAGGCCAGTAGTGTGATAATGTGTTATCTTTGCGACTAACTGTCATGCGGATAGAACCTAAACTGTTCTAATCCTTTTCATCACAAGGCCTTAGTATTATCCTTCTTCTCTGTTCGAATACTAATGGTTCTATCGTATTATTACCCTGTCACTTCCAAACACGTCTACCACAGATAGTGTTCATACCATAACTTTATGGTGGCAATAACCAATATGGCTTGTTCATCCTAAATGCCTTATAACTCTATAATTAACCTACTGTTTTCTTCCACTTGATTTCATCTGTGAAGGCAGGGGTCCATTCTATAGGATGAAGACAGATGCCTTTAGCCGGGGCAACTAAGTGCCGAGTATGAGGGGTGTACTTGCTCGCTTGTTACTTGTAGAAAATCTCACATGACGATTGTAACTCTGACACGAGTGTAGATTTGTTTCCTGTGACCTTTGGCCCCGTAATACTACCACTATATTTCCCAGATACCTAACAGCTTCCAATACTACTATCTTATCTGGGGTATAGGCAATTATGAAATAATTTGATTTGTAATTATTTTAATTATTGTTAAGTTCTTTAACTGATCCATATATATTAATTAAAACATGCTTGGCAAGTTTTTCAGGGTCAGGCCGTATCCCACATACTTTTTTTTCTTCAGTAACTTTCTGTAATCATATTAAGCGAGGTTGTGTAAACACCTCAAATAAATTATAATAATCAGAAAGATTGTAAAGACTTAATGCATAAAACATAGTTGTAGAATATATACAAAATAAAATATGCGAGATATTGTTTAGAAATATAATTTCATATATAAATTAGGATCACTATGATTGTACAAGTAGAACAAATAGAAGAGAAATATAAATCTGAACTTAAATATCAAGAACAAAGCCATCATCTTCAAAGAAACTTGAATTTAACTGATTAGATGACCCAGAAGTGTTAAGAGAAGATACCTCTCCTAAATATTCATTAGCATCATCATCAATTATATTTTCTTCAATGAATGGAATATCCTCCTCGTTATCAGTTAAATCAATGTTTAACTCTAAAGGAATACCTTGATCAGATTCTCGAGTTTCCCGATCAAGTATCCATTGTTCTGCTCCTGTTGGAGTAGATAGTACATGAATTTCTTTCCCTGTATTTTTTATATATTCTGAAATCGCTTGACGTAGGAAAATATAGGCTTTACAATTGTTGTCAGAAAAGGAAAAACTTGTTTGATAGCCACCATTATGAAGAAGCTTAGTACAAAGGTCCATTGTTGAATCCGTTAAATATTCATCTAAGGAATAATCTTTAACTTGAGACTCAAGTTCTGAAAGTACAGTCTTATCTGTGGGTAAACCATAGTTGCGAACGCCCGTAGGAGGATAATAGTAAAGTTCAACTGGTCGTCCAGTGTGAAGATAATGTTCTCTTCTTCGCTGTCGACGTATACGATGAGTATTGTGAACTTGAACAAATGTTTGGACCTGAGTTCTTATCATTGTCATATAGACATACTGTAGGCAGATAACATCAATGTCTCCTCCATCAAAATATCCTTCCTTCTCAAATTCGACAAAGAGATTTTGCCAAGTATCAGTTTGGGCATTAGCCAGCAAATTCCACCAAGACTCAATCCGCTGATTTTTTGTTGAAGTACCATAGGAATAGGCTTTGCTTAGCGGAAGTGTAGGGGTTTGACTTCTACGTAAAACAAGATGAGAATTGCATAATAGAACAGTCTCTCTTCCTTTATCAGAATGAATAAGCTTAGGAATGGTATTTGTAGCAGCAATAGCAGTTAAGTACTGCTTATTGACGGAAACAGCAGTTCGGTTGTAGTGGCCAATATAACACCAGACAATGTATCGTGAGAATGCATCAATTGATGCATAAATATGAAAACCAAAGCGTGAAAGTTTATCATGTCCATCAATTGACCAAACTCTATTTGGACCTTTTACGATAAACTGTTCTCTTTTTCTCATTTGACCATGTGTTCTCAATTCAACACCGACAGGATCTAATCGCTGAACAGCTGACCGTAGTGCTCTCCTGTTATTTTTTCACTAAATTAGTATACTTTATAGATAGAATCATAGGATTATTCAGATAAATATTTGAAATAAGGATTTCTTACTCAGAAATAAGAATCCCTTGCATTCTAACATTTGCAATTGTATAAGCACTAGCTCCCCACCTCAGTGATTTACCATATACAAGCGCGGACCGTATAGCTGTATCGGCAATTTCCTCAATTTCCTCCTTTTATAGCGTCGTACTATTACGAAACAAAATTCGTACTTTTGGATGAAGGCGAATGTCTCTTAATTGTATGATATTTAAATCATATCCATGAGTCTTTAACGCGTGAAGCATCGAAGTAGAGGAAAAGTTTTGAAGCCAAAGTTCCATGATTTTTCCAATCAAGAATTCATCTTGAAATAACTTCTTTTGCTTTCCAAACTCCCACTCTTTCAACTTTGTACGATAGGTTTTAATACTATACAGACTTAGCGTTAGGAATTGACTTGAGTCTAGGAAAGATAAATTCTTACCTAGGTTTAAAGTCAAAATCATTGGCAAGAATAGTTTGGGTTTCTTCAAGAGTCCGTTCTTCGATAATGTAACTTTGATAAATTAGATCCTTAAAGGCAAGCTAGTCATATTTGGGAGGCATTGTTGTTATTAATACCAATAAATACAATAAAACTAAAGATCTTAAAATTTGCGAGAAGAATAAAGGCAGTATGTTTTAGAAATTAAAAAGATAAACAAATTGGGAGTTCGAGAAGAATGAATTTCTTAGAAATCGTTAGAGTTTTAGTGGACTAAGATCAGGAGAAAAATTCTAGCAAAGCGGGGTATTGCCAAGAATACTAAGACAGTGTTGGACTAGTTGGAGTCGCTAAGGTCTTACAACTTTCTGGATACCATTTTAATATGCTATCTTAGTTTTATATTTAATTTAATTTTTAATTCTTAATAAATTTGAGTACTAGAATTTGTCTTATTGTACAATTTTAGGTGTTTTCAGTCTGCCGAAGTCTATCCAGCCTAGGATGAGACATTCTTATTCTTGGCTGTTCACTCCTGATTTTGAACAGACGACTAAATATATAGAACCAGTGGTAGGAGGCTATCAAAATAATCAATTGTCACTGTAGAAATAAAACCCCTCATTGGAGCATGAGATGCTATACAGATTTTTATAAAAACACTAGAAAATAAAAGAAATAAAAATATAATCTAACTTAAACAAATCAATATGTGGCCTTTCTCTGATTGTACCAATTAGGCATTAAATTTGATGGCCACAAAGAGCTCTCCGGAGTAAGATCTGGCTTCTCAGAATAGTAATCAAAAACACTTTGATGAGTGAAATGAATTACACTAAACCAATTGCCTGTCCAATTGCCTACATAATGTGGAATTATGTAAGAGCGTAAGAATCCTACAGAACCTGTTAAGTGATTAGGAGTTAGTAATATATAAAAAGATATCTATTAGAAAATTTAATCTTTATCTGTACACACTGGAATTGATATACCAAGTGAAGGTAGGCATACATTCCCCCCGCGATATTTACCAAATTGTGCAATTGCACAAAACCCGCGACAAACATCAAGTAAATCAACATGGATATCGGTAAAGGTATTTAGAATAAGAGCACGGGAGTGCCAGATGCCGAAACACTCACTGATTTCATCAGTCAAGGAAGCGGTAAGAAGAGCTCGCTGAACTCGGGCATACATAGACCACTCTTCAGGAACCACAGTGCAGAATATACTCTCCAGCAATTTGGTAAGTGGACGCAAGACTTTTAAAAATGTATGAAGAGGGCCAATTCGTTCCCGGCCTTCCCAAGTCTCCACGGGGCCTCGGAAGATCCTTATTTTATTAATTTTAGGATTGTTTCGGGCAGCGGTGCGGCCGTGGATGTGTGTCACGAATGTGGCTTAGCAAGGAAAGGTTTTCACATGACTCATAGTTATGAGTCATAGGTATGTTATGTTTCGCACATGACCTCATTAGAGGTCATGGGATTTCGCACATATGACCACTTTGGTCATATGATATGGTTATGATGATATGTTATGTTTCGCACATGACCTCATTTAGAGGTCATGGGTTT
>JACCEG010000035.1:192384-370812 GCA_014065205.1 Tuber brumale | reverse complement strand
CTCGAAACCAAACATAAAACATATAGAGTATCAAACCGATACTCGAAACCAAACATAAAACATATAGAGTATCAAACCCTATACTCTCAGGCTAGAGGCACACCTCGTTTCCTGAAACAATTTCAAAACTCAAACAGTATCACCTGATACATGAAAATCCTAAACCAGTAACCAGTACCGGTTACAATGGGAGGATTGAACTAGGGATAGTAGAAGGAGCTCAGGAGGGCTGGAGGCAGTTTGGAGCTAGCTGGAGGCCCAGGGGAGCTGAAGGAGCTTAGTATATTGGGAGGTCGGAGCTCAGCACGGTAGGTAGGAGGTACTTGGTTGGCTACCGGGAGAGGTGGAGGGGAGCAGGAGGAAGGAGTTCAGGTTGGTGGGTTTGGAAAGCTGAGCGAAGCAAACTGTAGGAGATTTGGACTTGGCTGCTTAGGCTTTCGGAGTCTAGGAATTCAGAAAAGGTTCAGAACCTAATTATCTGATGAGCTGGGCCTGAGATAGAAGATAGATGACTTGGTAAGCATTTAATAAATTTATAATAAGAGGAATACGAACAACCACCTAAATCCTATTGTGGCTTGTGAGACTGCAGTAATTTGTACCAGCTATGAAATTCAAATAATAGAAATTGTTTAAAGAACAAGAAAAGAGAAAAAAAAAGGAGATAGTCGCAGGGCAGCTGGTGCTGTGTGTTGCTCTCCTGCTGGCAGGCTGGCCGTAGGAGGAGAGAGGAGGAGGATAGGAGGCTGGGGTGCTTTGCCCAGTATTTTATAAAAATCTGAAAGGAAAAAAAAATCTCTTGGCAACCCAGCTTAATACAGCCCTCCGGGCCTAGGGCATACAGCAGAGTAAAAATAAAAAATATTATTATAATAAAATATAAAAACAGGACAGCAGGGCTAGCTGTAGCTGCTGGCCCAAGAAAAATAAAGGTGAAAAATGGAATAAAGATTTCATTTAATACAGATGGCTGAAAAGAGAATTTGTATTGTCCCCTTCGCTTTGGCTTTTTTTTTATACGGCACAAACACTACGTCTGCCTTGCCGTAAAGTGGAGTGGGTGAGTGGGTGAGAAAGCGAAACATTCGGTTTTTTATTTTTATTTTTTATTTTATTCTACACTGGTTGATCTGATCGTACGGTATTTCTGTCATGAGGGTGGTGGTGGAAGTAAGCGTACGAATCGTGCTGTCGCGCCCCCCTCCCTGTCGGGGCCCATCATGGGTGTGTCGGATGGGCTCAAAAGTGGATCTTGCGGGGGTACCGTACTGTACTGTACTCGTAGTGAGCCGATGGGGCGATATTCATTTTGAAGAAAACGGGGGGGGGGAGGCACGGGTACCATATGATGATGAGCAACACGGAGTGGGAAATAACTTGTTACGAATAACGGGATGGATTTTTTTCAAAGGTGAGAATTATGAAATGGGTTCAGCATGGAGTACGGTAACCCTATACCCGAGCAGGGAGCAACTTGCGACCCAGAGAACCCCCGTCCCCGGAGGGAGGGAGGGAGGGAGGGAAATGATGAATACCAATGTATCATAACTACATAGTCTGGGTTTTCAAGATTCTACAATCCTATGTTTTTTTTCACAAAGTTTTACAAGTATCTAATCCCCTTCGGCACTCCAACCGCAGCCTAGCAATAAAAAATTCCAGTTCAAGTAAAAGCGAAAGTTGCGCCATGTAACTGTTGTCGTACGGTAGTAGCGTATAGACTACTGTAGTTAGTGAACCAGGAAGCACACAACACTTTCGAAAGATCATTTACTCTACCGGTACTCTACTCGAGTATGGTACACTACAGTACCCTAACAGGTATTTCACCATATCATATCATAACCGCCAGGAACCCTTTTCCAACTCAAGATTTGATAATGATAATAATAATACCATATCTCATGAAAAAACACTCGAGGGAAAGGTAAAAAAAAAAAAATACAAGTAGGGATATCTGGGGGGTAGGGATAGTACAATCAATAAGTTTTATACAATGAAAAGAATCTGAGGTATTGTNAAAACAAAAAAAAAAAAAAAAAAAAAAAAAAAAAAAAAAAAAAAAAAAAGAGGGGTAAAATAAATTTTTTTTTTAAAAAAAACCCCCCCTCCCTTTTACTCATCCCTCACACCTCACCACTCAACCCCCTCCCTCTATCTCCTCGACAAAACACCACATCATAAACCCACACCCAGCCACAACCACGGACAAGGGCATCACTGACGTCAGCGCCTCCGCCAACGGCATGAACCTGAACGACACGGCGGCCAACGTGATCGCCGCGACCATGGGTAGGGCCAAGAGGGCCAGTGGGAAAGGGGTTATGATATGGTTATTGTATTGGATAGTGTATATTTGTAATAGCATGGCTGTTTTCTTTCTTTCTTTTTTTTCTTTGTTATTATGGTTGTCGCTGTAGGTTTGTTTATTCAGGGATGAGGGGGGGGGGTCTATATGGAGTGGGGTTTGGGGTGAACTTGAAAAAATTACCGTAGTGATAGGTGTTTTTGTTTCAAGATTGATGGGATGGGATGGGGGGGGGGCGGATGAAATGGAGTGCATAATAATATTAATATGGGTTGGGTGGGTGAGGTGCGGGAAAGGCTGCATAGGGATGAGATGGATTTCGAGACGGCTGATCGATCGCCCAAGATCTGCACTATTGTTACCCCACTCTACAGTATTCGTACAGGATCGCGCATCGCTAGGTGCTGTTGCTCTCTACTCTCGCCCCGGGAAAAAAAAAAATTACTGTGACTCGTCAGGATACTGGTATGTACGATGCGTGGTCTCGGGAACGGACCAGCACTACCGAGAGTCACCATTCACTCGATTCATGTTTCACAAATATGGATGTTTTGTAAACTACTTTAGTGCACTCGGGACGCTCCTCCCATCCCAGGGCCAGCTGGATCATCACGGCCCCTCGTAGCACGATATGGAACAGCGAGAATGTTTGGGTTGAAAGCTTAAATTCGGGTATTGTATAAAACGCCCTTTCAAAACAATACTAAGACATATTTTCCCTCCAAAAGAAAAGGCTAAAAAAAGACACCCTCTTCCTCTCTCCTTCTCTCATCGACGTCCAAGTGGAGTAAGAAGGAACGAAAATAACAAGAGAGCTACCGTACACGGTAGCGCTGTGATTACAAAGGACCCGCACCGCACCGTAAATAATAACTTTTTCGTTTTCCCAGCCCAGTCGTAATCGTCGTCTCTCGTCTCGTCGTGAGCGCCGTGAAGAAAAAAAGAAAAACCCTAACCCTGGCGACTTCCCACTTCCCAAAATAGCACCCCCTCCCTCCTCCAACTCCCGCAATCGTCCTCCTCCAAATACAGAACCCCCCACCACCATCACAACCATCATCGCATACGACTCCTCTCCCTACCACCCCCCTCCCTCGGGCGCCCCACAGCGCAAGGCGAACAGAAAAACAGTCATAGCGGTCAAAGGAGTCAACGAAAAGCAAATAAAAATCATAATAAAAGAAAATACGGGGAAACAATTCGTCAAAAGTGTCCAGCAGATACCACGACTTCCCCTCACCTCCGCCTCATCTCTACCCCCAACAGAAAAACAAATAAAAAACAAGAAGGAAGAAGAAGAAAGATGGATGGAAGAGAAAAGGAAAGAAGAAAAAAATAAGAAGAGAAAAGGATGGAATTCAATAGAAAGAGAAAGAAAGGATTCCTCAGCGGTTATTTCCCCTTCTTCCCCCAAACCCATTCGTTGTTTTCTGACTCACGTCACGTGACCGCCCTTTTGAAAGTAAACCTTCTTTTCCTCACCCCTCTCTCTTCTCGGGATTTTTGTGCCCTTTTTGAAGAACAGAAAGTTAACCGAGAAGAAGGGGGGGGGGTAATAGAGGTTCTTTCGTCTCGAAATCACGGACGGAGGTAATTAGAAAAATCAAAGACGAATGAAAGTAGAAGGGAGGAAAGAAAAAAAGGAAAAAGTCGCGAGTTGCAGGATGAAATGCTCCGTTGGTTTTTGTTGTTCTCTTTTTCTCTTGTGATGTCCGCCCGTCGCTTCCTTCCTTCCTTCCTTGGTCGTCGGTAACCGCTCGTCCCGACCAGATCGATAGATTCTCGATGAGCAATGGTGATTGGAAAAGGGGGTCATATCTGGAGGATGGAATAGCGAGATAGGAAGGAAGGGGACCGAAAGTAGAAGAAAAATCAAACAAAATCAAACAATACACTCGTCCGGTACGGGGTATCGGATTCGAAAAGGTTGAGATGGGTCGCTTCCCTTAGGGAGGGAAGGAAGGCATTCCGTCCATTTTCGTCCGATGGAGTGTGCTTCGAGGGGGGGGTGATGATGGCCAGCGCAATGTCGAGGCATTGGGGAGGTGATAATCTCGCTCGAAGCAGGTTCCTTTTTTATATAATTTTGAATTAAGAGGAGGGATTGTTCTTCAGATCCTTTGTAGCGCGCTCATTCATCGGTGTATTCACTGAATTCATCATATACATGATTAGCTCCAACTCTTCATGATAGTAGAGGGTTAAGTTTAAATGTGAGTGAGTGTGTTAGAGTGAGAACATACCCCGAACATGCCCCGCGGTGCAGGTCCGATATCAGGAGTTGGGAGCCGCGGTGGTTGCGGCGCTGGTGGTGGCTGCGGGCTGTTTGTTGCAGGCATCGTGAAGAGGGTAGGTTCGTCGGTGGTTTTAAACTTTTGGACCGTAGTGGCAAATAGAATAAGAATAGAGAAGCTAGTTCTTTAGGGGGTAGTATTTGCGAATTCGACCAGGATGCTAGTATAGGGTGGTGGCAAAAGCTCGTGTTTTATCTGTTCTTGTTCCTTAGAAGCTCGTGATGTTTTTTCTTTCTCGGAGGTCTGATTGATGTGTTCGCAGTGATGGCGGAAAAAAAGTAAGAGCTGGACAATCCGGCATGGCTTTTATATGAGAATTTCTGGAGTCCATCTGTCACTTTGTCTCTCCCACACATGCAAGTGAGGGAGGGGGAGGGGTGGGGTGTGTGAAGGAGTACCGTATAGCGCACGCAGCAGCAGCACCGCTGCCCCATAATGGCGGCCTGGATGAGCGACACCTTTGGCGGCGATACAGGACGAGACGCAGCAGAATAGGGCTCCCCAGATTATTCACTTTGCGTCACACTCCATGCTCCCTGCGGATACGTGACGCCTTTCGTGGGTAACTTGGATGGGGAGTAAGCCATATCCTGGGGATGTGCACCAGCTCTGTGGGCAATTGGCTGTGAGACTTACGCACAGCCTACCGTTGAAACAGCCTCTAAGCGGTCCAATAGGCTTGTAACCCCGTCGCCTGATGGGATGGGAAAATAGTAGTCCTTCAAGAGGTTACAGCGCGAAGGGGGACGGGGAAGGGGGGGGGTGGTGAGGAGTTAGTCATAGGGCCCATTTGTCAGTGTTCTTGACGGGAGAAGGGGGGGGGAAAGGAGAGAATTCGAGAGATTGTGCGCAGAGCCTGCGGTTGTGAGGAATGGGTCAAGTTTAGTGTTTCCAATTTGTGAGCTGCGCCTCAAAGTGCAAAGGTATGATAGCAACCCCTCCAACGCGTCGGGAACGCGTTGAAATGCCAATTATCATCCCTACCCGAGCAGCTCGACCCTTGACTCCAAACCCCTAACAGTGTTCCATGTCATACATCCCGTCACTCTCTGTGACTTGACTTATCCCTTCCGGTTCCACAAAACCAATTTCGTCCCATCGCTAAGTCTTGGTCGTCACAATGACTCACAAAGATCGTGTCTCGAGATAGAGAAAAAGAACTCAAAGAGTCACTAAAATGCGTCTCTAAGTTCCATATCTATCCAGCATTTCTTCTCTCGCTCCGAAATGAAATTGAGGAGGCTGGACAACGAAGGTCCCCTCAGCATCACACACTCACAACACCAAGCATCGACACCAAGAACAACCTTATTGAGGCTCGAAACGTCGTTGTTTGATTCGAGCGTCGAGAGATTCGAGAGCCGACTTGGCAAGGTAACCGAGTGTGTAGTCAATAAAAGGCACAATCCCGACAGGTCTCTACAGGCACAGAAAGAAAGAAGACTCGAAGCGAATATTTATGGATTGGGTTCCCGGATAGCCAATCCTTTCCCGAAAAGCACTCCAGAAGACACAATTCATCTATTCAGGGGATCTCCGAGATACTATACATACACACAGCGATTTACCGTACGAGTACAGCCATATTCATCGTCACAAGATTTGATTTCTGGGGGAAGCCACAAACTCCCGATGGATGATATCAGCAAATCCTGTGCAACTAATTGAAAACGCCCTAACCAGAATGGTCAACCAATGAGTTATGGCTCTTTGTTAAGGCCGACTCAAAATTGGGCGTCCTGTATCCGTCCCAAGGAATTCGTTCCCAGACCCTCGCAATTCTGGCTTCGATCTCACGCTCTTGAAGAAACCCTGGTACACATCTGTCGGTTGAAGAGTCATCCAGTTGTCTGCCGCGTCCCCTCCGACCTGAGGCACAGACGGGCAGGACAGGAGAGGACAGACAGAAGAGGGCAGATCACAGACGCAAAGCCCCGCGCTTGTCATTCCGGTCTCGAGAACGGAAAAAATGCCACTCCTCCGGAGAAACTATGACTCCCCGGGCATTTTCGAAGGATGTCTGTTTCAGATGGAATTATTATTGGAAACTCCGCCAGAAAGGGAAACCAAAATACCGAGTGAGAAGGAAGGATCCGTTGGACGAGGCGTGAGAGGGAGAGAAAGCTCGCCAAAGAAAAACCCGTCGTCGCCCTCCGAAAGGCGTGGAAATAAACAATAGCCTACCCTACGAGCCAAGCGACAAAAATTACAGTGCGGTGATTGGGCAGTCGAGAAAAAGGTATCATTCATTCATTCATTGTGCAAGCGGACGTAAATAGCCAACGCGGCCGCTGCGAATCCTATCGCACATTCACGATACAAAAAAAGAACAACAATAGCAAGAACGAAGGCTGGACCTCGGAATAATTGAAACAGGTGTGGAGGGGAGAAAGAAGGAAAGAGGGACTCGAGTTATTCTACGCGTCGCTTAACAACGGTAGGTAACTTTTCTTTTCCCTATTGTAAGAAATCAAAAAGAGCCCAACATGACCCCCTGTACCTACTCTCGTAGTACTCTTCTTCGTGAAGTCCACAAAAGTGCCCTTTTTCCCTCAATCAGAGACATAACATCCTCGGCCACAACGAATCCGACACACCACACAGCGCGGTGGGTCTGGGGAGGTCCATCGCATCGCGCACACAACCCGGCACTTGTACTGTACAATCCTGTGACTCCTATAGACCCAACCCACCCCAATCCGAATCCATCCATTACATTCCCATCCATCCCATCCATCCCATCCATCCCATCCATCCCATCCATCCATTCCCCCCCACACACTCTCTTTCTCCATCCATCCTTCTAGAATATTCCTCCCTGTAACACAGCGGTAGATTCAACCACCCACCCACTCAGCGAACCAAACAGAGATTCCGGACTGGACAGTACCCTCTTCTCATGACTTGTATTATCCTAGCACTTGAGGCTTACACCAGCACAGCACAGAACAGCACGGTTGGTACATACATACTACTACAAGAGCCTTACTTATTATCTATCTGACGCAGAGAGCAACCGAGCAAGCAAACAGAGCGTCCCATGACTGAGGGATTTGGCCTGGTTCGCGTGGGCGCCGAAAGGAGGGGGGGGGGATACGATTTTGTACGGCAATCTATGGACCGGGGCTGGCCATTCTCATTGCTTATCACTCGTGTACTCTTTTATTGCTGGAGTGTAAGGGCGCAAGTTCAGTTTGTGCGCCGTCAGCGGATTACCGTATAATCTCGTGTAATCCACTATCTCCGGAGCAGGGGTTAATCTCCGGCCCACCCACAGTGGGTTCAATTTGACAGGTTACCAGGATTGAAAATACTAGTTAATAAGGTCCAGCAGGCTCGGGATGCTCATGCGTTACCGTGTGAGGAAAACATTAATCCTTCTCGAGGGCTTTTATCTCTGAGTACGGAGCCCAACCCCTGTTCCGGAGATAGTGGATTACCTGTATACGAGATTATAGGGTATGAGGTTGTTGGGGAGCTGGGCCGGACTGGTTGGGCGGCCATCATGTTTGTGGTTGATTGTGGCAGTGGATGGGGGGGGGTTTGAACCGTTTGCTGTGGTAGATGTTCGTTGCGGTGTTTGCCTAGAGTGAATGGATGAATGAACGGGTGGGGGCGGAGGGAATGAGTGGGATGAAGGGAAGCGAAGCCACGGATCCGATCAATTGAAGCCTGTGGTAGCCGTGCCGAACCGAGTGTGTGAGTGTGTTGTGAGTTAGCGAGGGCGAATTGATGGAGAGGTTGGATAATTGATTCACGCTGCACTGCACCGCAGCGAAGCATGGGGATCTGCTATGCACTGGAGATGCAATTCTCCCTACCGTGCTCGAGTACGGTACTTGTATTGCATGCATAGCATCATATCGCTAATCAGATGCGCTATTGCACTGCCAGTGCTTTTTACAATGCCCGACTGGACCAACCCAAACCAAGCGAGCCAAAACCATCTCCAAGCGATCCTACTCCACCGGTTACCCTGCCTTCCATCACTGCCGTACCCAACCATTCCCTACCTTACAATAGGCTTTAGGGGTGCATCCCTCGTGATGAAGATTTCCCCTTCCTTCCCTTCCCGCTCAACCCAACCCAGCCTACCGTACTTGTATCACACCTACCGCTTACAACAGCGATCCACCCGACGTTTTGCACCACAATGTTCGTACTATACCGGCACTACACCACCACAGCCTAAGCGCCTCTCCCGCTAAGCCCTCCCGCCATCCTCCAACGGCGGATAAGTACAGTAAAAGCGAGCATCTATATAATACAATACGGTAGACTAATCGGATTGCTAAGTTTCGACAATGAGTAATAGTGTCAGATCAAGTACCGATATGCGAGCAGTTTGGACGAAAATGCGGAGACGCCCGCCCGGCCGCGCCCGAGAGTTAGTCAATCAGGGAGGCTTGGCTGGATTAACGAGAGAGAAGTGCAACAAAGTAAGATTGAACCGCTGGATGCAGTGATGCATGAGGCTCTGCGCGGGGTGAGGTCTTTTTCTTTTCTTTTTGTGTGTGAGATTGGAATGATGTCGTGTGATGAGAGGGGTGTGTACCAGTACTGTACCGTACCGTTACTCGAGTACGGTAACTTATGAGGATGGTTATCGGCGCATGCTTGTATTACCGGTGCTCGTCTGCTGAAGGTGTGGTTTGCGCTGCGCTGGAGTTGTTGAGATTTGGTTACGGTCGCTGGGCGCAAGTCTTTTTTTTTTTTTTTAGCTTCTCCTTTTGCGGTTGTTTGGTTGGCGGTTGTGATTCTTGGAATGTGTATGTACTCATACCCGTGCGTGCTGGAGAGGTTCGGATCGACGCTGGTCTGCCTAGGGCGCAGCGTACTGGTATGATACAGTATTGTGCTGTAGCGGTGGTGGTGCTGCTTCGCGCGTTAAACTGTATCACAGTACTGTACCACCCGGGAATTGGGCACAGCTTTCGCTGAAAGGAGAGGAAAAATGCTAGATCTCTCATGGCCTATTCTGTGCCTTGGCCGGAGAGATATCATACCGTGCGAACCAGTAGGGCAATCCTTTTTTTATCAATTCTTTTTTAGGCCTTGTTCGCACCCTGCTGAAAAGTTCCGACGATCCTGGTTATCATACCGCAACTTGAAGCGTTTTGTTTCTATTATCGTTTGGTGCTACCGATATCTTTTTGCGAATAGTAGGAAATAAAAATAAATGAATGAATGAAGAAAGGAAGAAAGAAAGAAAGAAAAAAAAAAAAAAAAAAGCTATTTTGGACGTCGATGTTTTTTTTTCCCGATTCCTTTGAGAGCCGGAAATCCTTGACTTTCTCAACAAATCCATCCGGTGATCGGGTATATGCGAAAGCCAAGTGTTAACAAAAGAGTATATACATAGCATAACATCGGGAAAAAGCATCCATGTTCGAGCGTAGCATACCGGTACAGTACACTTTGGCCAAACGGGGGGCTGCCCAAGGCGGTCTGTATGCAATCTGTCCTTCTCACTCTCCCTCTCTCTCCCTCTCTCCCGGAGATCCGGATTGGCTCGGCAACCGTAGCGCTAGAATGTAGATTCCGAGTGACCGGTGGTGAACTCAGCGTGGCAGTGCTAAAATATGATGTGTGGTAATATTATAGTAAGGACCAATAGACTCTCCGGCGCGATATGGTAACCGTTAAAGCCACTCATTTCCATTCTAATTCAAGAGCGCTGTATGGTTGTTAGAATCACCCCATCCCTCCTCCTCCATCTCCACTCAGCTGAACAATCACGAGTGACTCCGTGAGTTGCTCCTATCATGCCTCGGGTGTTTGAGATCATCTTACTTACCGCGGGGGGGGGGTGGCAGGGCAGTACCGTAGTACTACTGTAGGCTACGGTCGCTAAATAGTACTCTGGCTCTGTGGTCCGTCGAATTTTTACATGTGTGTAACGCGAGATATATACGGCGGGGAGGCGCCCATCTATTTACGCCAACTTTTGGCTAGGGCAAAAAAAAAAAAAAAAAAAAAAGAGTCGGTACGGTAGGATTTCTCGTCTCGGTGGCTAGAGCAAATTGCCTAACTGTGAGTGGTCGATGGGTTCAATGGAACCGAGGAGGGGAGAGGAGGGGGACAGTTGGGGCGGTCTTACTCCGATCCCTCCTTCCCTTGCTGCGGCGCTTTGCACTTCCCATCCACCAAGTGCATTAGTAACCAACCCATTCAAGGCAGGGAGGGAGGCATCGATTCGTGACCGGATCACACAGGGTTACGTGGACTGGGCTGGACTCGCGGGGTCATGGAATCATGGCTTGAATTTGTGTGCGACTACTCGTATCGTACACTACGGCACTGAAAATGACATACGATACCGAGGCTGGGGACACCAAGGAGAAGAAGAGGATGATGATGAAGGCGATGATGTGAATCTGCCAAGGGGGGAACAAAAGGGCCAAGTGTACAATAACATATGGCACTGGGTGGTGATTCAGTAGAGAAAAAGTACCCAAGACAATCGTATGGTAGGACACGCGGCAGTGTGATACAAACAGACGTATGCCTTTTCGCTAACTGTTTTGATGGGGGGAACTTGGCACCATGTGATGGATGCGAGGTGATGCCAGATCTACTTTTTCGTTCTCTGTCGCTATGGGGGAATGTGGGTGGTTGTTTTTGTTGGGAAGTCGAAAAAAGAATTTTGCCAAGAGGGGGGGGGGGGGTTCTTTGCTAGATTGCGTAGGCCATTTGCACATTTTTCCGAGGGGATGCGAGGGGAGTGGGAAGAAATGGTATAGTATGGGTTGTGGGCACGGGTACGCGTGTGCGGTAGGATTGTGCGTATACCGGTATACAGTATCATACCAGCATCCGTGGTCTCCTTGGCGGGGTGACTGGAGGAGGGGGAAGGAAACATAGCGATGGGTAGTCTGCAGTACAGATGGTGGGATACCAGTAGTGCCAGGCTTTACCCCAATTGAAGGGTGATCGCGGGATGCGGGGTCGGGTAACGGGATAGCGTCTCCTGCCACATTTAACCCTGGCTTAACGCCAGTCTTCAATGAGTACCGGTAAGGATGCCGTAGCCTCTTAATTAAGCGGGGAGGCGCGCGACAAGGGGAAAAGGGAGAACGGGAGGCAAATTCACGTGATGAGGCTCCCCTTTGTCTGCCAAGTTTTTAAGGATCAAACCTTGTCTGAACGTCAGCCTTGCCCCCTCCCCCGCACTAGGAGAATCTCTGCTCGCAGGACCTTTTGGCCGCCAACCACCTGCCCAACCGATAAACGGGCTCATTGAGAGATCTAGTATCCGTGAAGGGTACCCATTTCGCCCCACCTTTTTGCCCTCCTCGCTTTTAATCGTTCTTCCTCATCGGGCCTGGTGTTTTCTGACTTTGGAAGATGGATCAACAGGTTGCGGGCGCCGCTGCGGGCGGTGGTGGTGATGGTGGGGAGTTCGTGAGGCCGGCGAATAATCGCTGTACCGAAGTTCAATATATCCCATTGATGGCCATCATCCCTAGGAGGGATTTGTATTTTGCGATGAAGTATTGGGAGCAGTCGGATTATCGACGGGTTAGGGAAGGGATTGAAGAAGAGGCTCGTCGGACATTGTAAAACCTACACCCCCCAACCCGCACCCCTTCCACTTCTGCATTTTTTGCGCTCTAACTGCTGAGGTATGGTATCTAGATACATTTCCAACTTGCCGAGCCGTCTGTTTCAACATCAGCTCACGAAATTCTTGAGAGGGTTTAGCTATCTAAGATGCGGATGGCAGCCGGGAGATGTATACGCTCCTGTCATTTTTGAGAGGCTGGAGGAGGCTGCGAGAGCATATCAGGAGTTGGCAGGGAGAAAGCTTGGACGCTCCACCGTCTGGCTATCGTGGAAGATACCAAATACCATTGTGTGAGAGAATATGCCCTCTTCGCCACCTTGGCCTGTTGCTGACGATGATATCTAGCTACATAATGAATATAAGACCGAGCACACCAAGTCCCCGCATTCACAAGTTACTTCAAGGGTATCGGCTATATGGGAATTTGGTGCGGCGACCGCACATGATGATCGCTGCCTTCCGGAACCCAGAGGAGGCGGAGATTGCTGTTGGCCGGTTGCAAGGCACTAGTGTTGATGGTGAATTGCTTCAATTCTCAATATTGCGGGCCCAGCATGCTTCCGAGTTTGTAGGTTATGATCGCTCTCTGTCTTGCTACATGTGCCTTCGCACTTTCAGAAGCGGAGCCAGGGAAATGTCCATAACTGCCACTCCGCCCCTTCCTCTTTCCTTGGCCGTGGAATCGCTAGCATACTATGAACTGGCTTTCAAACTTGGCGAAAACCCCCAAATCACCCTCCACGACAGCCAGGTGCTACCTGCTGTCACCTCTCGTGATATTGCTTTGAGAATACGCTATGCAGGCCACGCTAGAGTAGAGAGGGGGCCCCATGGAAGACCAGACCATTTTATTAGGTTTATGGAGATCTTGCGAGAAGATATATCGTGCTCTGGGGGGATGATGGATGTTGGGGTTGTCCTAGAAGATCCACTTGATTCGTTAAAGGTCGAGACGTTTTTTGGGGAAAGCGTGCCGCCGGCATCGCGAGTTATTCCCGAAATTGGAGGGGAGTTGCAGGTCTATCATGGGGTTACGGCCAGTGAATCTTCGGGCGTTCGGGAGAACGGGAGGCAACAGGGCAATGTACTTTACTCAAGTGCATTCAATAAACTAGAGCCGACTAGGAGGGCCTCTGCTGGTAGTACGTCTGACCAACCGAATTGCCCGGGAGTAAATGGCACGCCATTGGGGAAAAGGGCGAATAAGGGGCCTAAGCCGCATGACTCTGCAGGCGCCGGGGGTCTGGGCGGTGAGAGAGTGTTGCCAATAGGGTTGACAAGGCCGGGGCGGCCATCGCCAGGATACCCGCCTCCCAACCGGGGCGGCGCTCCCGAGATGTCTGCCTATTCTGATCCACAGCCAAAGGTTCGGCAGTTTCCCTTTTCTAGTACTCAACCGCCTGCTTCGACTATGCGCCCACTGATATTTGGTCAATACCAGCAGGGCCCACAGTTGCTCCCGGGTGGAGGACAAAATACCTTGATGGGTCTACCCAAGGGTTCCGAAAGCAGCGAGAAAGGGCCTGGGGATAGTGAGGGGATAGTGGAGGCGATGGAGGACCAGGGGATCGATGCTCCTCCGGAACCGATGGATGGAGATGGCAATGGATTGGTTCCGTCGGAGGCGCATATTAGAAGATCCTCGTCGGATTCGGCGTCTTCATCATGGTCGTTTCTCCACCGATCGTATAATGGCCAGGCAATATCATCGTCATCGTCATCCTCAGCGCCCGCCGGATCGGTGGGCGAGTCGGTGACACAGGCTTTTGGTCAAATGCATTATACGGACTATAGCAATTCCGAAGCCACAGAGTCTGCGCCAGCAGAAATTGTTGATCTCACCGTGAGTAATGGTAAAGAGGGTGGAAGGTTTGAAAAATCGGGGAATCCGAGGAGAGCGAGGAAGAAGATACCAATAGTCGATTCTAGCGACGGTGATAGTCAATCTGAATTGGGGTCGCGCGCAGCAAGGGCTCAGTGTGAGGGGTCGACGCGGAAAAAGAAGAAATCGAAACGAAAGGAAAAAGTATCCTCCGACGAGGGAATGACTTCGGAGAGCGGGGGGGAACAGCCGGTAGTCCAGCGGAGAAGGCGTAAGAGTGGGAAAAAGGGAAAAGGAAAAGAGATTGCCCACTCCGACGGGAGTATTGAATCCCAGAGCGACCAGGATGAACCAGGTCCGTCAAAACCAAGGAAGAAGCCCTCGAGGCGTGGGAAAATTTCCAAGCAAGTAGAATCCCCCTCCGGCTACGAGAGCCCAACCCCGCCAAAGGTAGAGAAGAAGAGGAAGAAGAAGAAGAAGAAGGCCGAAGAAGTGGAAGAAGTCCAAGAAGGCTCCGACGTGGACATGGACGCTTCCGACCCGCCGACGAAGCGAACCCGCGGAAAGCGCAGAGGTCGACATTCCTCGGTATCTCAATCTGAAGACGCCATCCAACCACTCATAGAGGGCATCTCGGAAACCCACGTCGCACACGGCCGCTCCGCCTACCGTCCAAAGCCGCCGGTGGACACCTCTTCATCCGATCCTAAGACTAAAAAGCGCAAGCGGAATCGCACCCCGTCACCATCACCCACTCCGACCCCTACCCCACCACCGCCTCCAGCCGACCTCTCACCTAGTCCCGCTCGGCCTGGCGAATCCATTGATGCGGCCGTCCGTCGTCGCGAGATCGAGAAGAAAATCCACCGCATCAACCTCCAGCAGCATGAGCTCTCGGTGCGCGAATCAGGCCTCAAACACGAGCTTAAGAGGTTGAAATACCAGGCGCGTGTGGAGGCTGACGTCCAGGGGTTGACGTACACGAATTGTGTGTGCTCTGCCTGCGGTGAGTACGGGCATAGGAGGAATAATCGCGCGAGGTGTAAAAGGCATGAGAAGTATATGGATTGGTATCCGGATCGGTAGGTGGGTATATGGTTGGATAGTAGATGGTAGGATATGACTTTTTGATGTTTTTTTTTTTTTTTAAAAAAGTCCAATTACTTGGTATATCCGTAAATGTTTCTTCTCCTTTTATTTTATTTCCTCTAGGGGTTGTAGTGCAATTTGCAGGCTATGGGAATGAACGGGCGATGTTTATACCAGCCAATACGCTACGAGTGCACTACCGTATCACAGCCGCTCAAACGCTTATCCTCTATCTATTGTTGCAAAGTGCTAGTCTAGCGTCTAATCCCTAGTCACTAGTTTGAGCTCTGTGTTTGGGGGGACCGCCAATGGTCTAGGTGCGGGGGGTGCGCCTCCGACCACACCAGGGGGAGAGGCTATAATCGCAATACCGGTAGTTAAGTTCACCGTTGCCTCTTCGGTACGATGTACTGTACAGCCCATATCATACCCATTTTCGCACCTATCGGATTCTGTTGGTAGCAAGCGCGCTCCTTGTGAGTAGGGTAAATATAGTAAATTAGCAAGCTATCATAAAAAAAAAATAGTCCCGCCAGAGGCATACCGGTCCAACAAAATCGTTGCTTGGACAAATCAGCGCTGGATGTGCACCCTGTGGAGTGGAGGTATATTAGCTGTGCTGATCGATTTGGGCGCTTGAGCGGGCAACTTGTGACTCCCACTGTAGCTTGGCTGTTCGTGAGGCCGCTGGTGAAGGCTGTTTGTTTAAAAGGGCTTTCTTTTTTCTTTTTTTCGGCCCGGGGGTGTGCGGAGTAGGGGGTGTGCGGAGTAGGGGGGGGGAGGCTGTGGTGGGCTGGCTTTTGTTTTGTTGTCGGTGTCGGGTTTTCATACTCGGGAGCTAAGGTACGAAGGAAGCGGCGATGTCTTACCAGATACCTAGGCATATCACAGACGGGTGGAGAAATCCACACACGGACGCACTGGGAGGACCGACTTTCCAGTTCTCGGTGTAGCTGTCGTCGTTCTGGAATATGTTAACCGCTCACAATATGGATTTCCCGGGTGCGCCATTACCGCCAATTCCGATTTATCGAGTGCTTCCGGATTCGGCACTTGCGGGTTCCGTCGATTGTGGAATGACTGTCGTAGGGAATCATGACGGGGAGGGGGGAGATTGCTGCCTGCGATGTGGTCTACTGATCTCCTTTGATTCCTCTGAGCTGGTCTTTTGGTTCAAAGGGGGTTTTTTTTTTTTTTTTTTTTCAGCCTCCTGGTCTTTGTCTACGGCTGAGTTCATGAGCGGTCACTCGGTGTGGACACCATCGTGAAAGAGTGTTGGGTTCAGTTGAAAAGCGTAGTACTGTTCATCATTGGTTGATACCATGACCATTGGTAGCGGTGCGACGGGGACGTGAAGAGGGAGAAGAGGGAAATTGCGATTCTGTGGGTTGTTATCTCTCGCGGGATGGCTTGGTTGTCGATGAGTTCGCTGTGGACTGGTCGTACAAATTTTTTTTTTTATGTTTCTTGTTATATTGAGTGAGGAAGCTATGGCGAGAGGCAGGAAGTCCTGGTGAGTGACAATGAGCAAAGGAGGTTTTTTTGGGGATGGGTGCGCTCTTTTGAGGAAGGCTGTGAATGGAAATTTGTCTTCTGATGTTGTACATTACCGCTTCTTTAACAATTGATAACAGGAGTATAGGTTACCGCTACAAGGTTTGATACTGGAGAAGGGCTTTTCTCGCGGTGAAATTTAAACCATTCAGATCGGGAAAGACAGCGGATATAGAAAGGAATCAGATATATTCTCAATTGACCTCACCGAGGAGGAAAAGCCTCAGCTTCTCTTCAAATGCATCCGCCTGTCAGGGGTCTTTGCGGTCAGGGATTGACACACCACTCTGGCGCACACTTCTTTTAATTCCCCTTTGGCTTTTCCTATTTTTGCTGTCCCCTGTCCGCTCATGGGCTGTTATCGTTTCCTGGACGATAGTGGGAGAGAGTAGAGCAGGTAAAACCTTGATGTCCCTGGGTAAAAAAGCATAGAAACACCACAATGTGCTATTATTCCATGATGATCGAGGGACCAGCAACCTCTTACCCTCTCCTTTTTTTTTTTTTTTGTCCCCATCGTTTTTCCTCTCGCTTATCTGTTTTCAAATCCCTTGTGAGAAAGGAGTTTTTATTTAATTTTCCATTCGTAATTTATTTTTATTTTTATCGAGGATCGAGTGGGTAGGTGACGGGGGGCTCGTTTACCATTTATGTATCATACCTTATCTGTACCGTAAGAATTGAGCTCCCGTGATCCATGGAAGCTGAATCGGGAGAGAGACGACACCTGTTATTCGGTGGAGCTGTAATACCGGAGTTGAAAGAGGTTTGAGCTTTTCTGGTGTCCCGTTTGGGTTTGTTAAAGTAGGAGTTTTTTTTTTTGTTTAAAATTGGTCAAGACAGGGACATCATTCCCCTAGGGTGTGTGGCCTGGAGAGCTGGCTGGTCGGGTATCTATTTTTTCCTCCATTTAAAGATAAGGTCCCTAAGATTGTGATCCCACATCTTGATCGTGTGATTAGATATAGATATCGTGACTTGCTCACCAGAGCGTAATTGCTTAGTCATGGAGCTGCCTGGCTGAAAAAAACTGGTGGCATGTCTCGCTTGTCTTTTCAAATCCCCTTTCTCTCTTTTTCTCTCTCTCAAGAAGACCAATCAATAAAACTAACCTCAACCAGTGTTCACAACCGTCCAGTCCGTCCGTCCTTCGGTCCGGACAGGATGGATGGGTGGGCCCTACAGGTGTTTCAAGATTCGTCGGATTCCTACAAGGGACTGCCGGTGACGGCCGGGCCCTGTAGATGATGGCCGGCCCTGTAGATGATGGCCAGGCCCTGCCGATGACAGCCGGGCCCTGCAGATGACGGCCGGGCCCTGCAGATGACAGCCGGGCCCTGCAGATGATGGCCGGGCCCTGTAGAGGATGGCCAGGAGATGCCATTTATATTAAGAATCCCGGGCTCGGGCCTCAACCACTAAGATGGCAATCTTTATAAAAGACCTACGCCATGCCCTGCCATCCTTATCCACCCTGCCCAGGACAGTTGGGAACACCGATCTTAGATCATTTCTTATTTGGCCTTTTATCTCCCTCACTTACCTGGCCCTTGAATCCTGCATACACAAGTTGCTGTTGCAGAAATACTCAGTTTGTCCCACTGCTTATTTGATTCAACTTACTACCAATCATTTCTGACACACCCAGCCAGTTCAGATGTCACCACCACTATCACCACTCCCCAGTGCTCTCCACTACCTCTTATTCACCTTTATTCTAACCTTTCTTACTTCCAATACAACTGCAACCCACTTGCTATTCCCACTTTCTACTCCCCTCATCTTCTCTCATTTTGTGCTGGTGTCATGTCTGCAACAACCCACCCCTGCTGGGCCTATCTTGCATTTGCTCTCCTCCCAGCCTTCTGCTTATTTACTACTCTATTTTCATACTTTACAAACCATGTCATTCCTCACCTCCTTTACCCTGGTTTACTACTTGTGTTCATTTTGTGAATCCCAATCAACAAATGAATAATATACTTCTATTATCTCTATACTTAAATTGTTACCAAGATGGACTCTTATCTGCTGACGTTCCAATATTTCTTACCGCCATTGAAAGCAAGTTCACACTGCAGTTCAGAAGTTTTCATAGAGCCTCTGTCTTCATCCAAGCCACGGGATTTTAATAAGCACATGAAGAGGAAAAGGCATTTTCTTCAGACTTTGAATAGTACAATCTTGCTCAAAATGTGCACACACTTGCTAATCATGTATTCAACATATCAGGAGATGCACTTTGTATTAAAGAGAAGTTGGAAGTTTGAGAAAAGAGATTTCAAAATTTGGAAGAAGAGATTTGGAGTTTTGGAGGATAAAATTAGAGGAAAGTTTGAAAATTTGGAAGGGGAGTTGGGAGGTGTAGGAAAGAGGTTGGGTATTTTGGAGGATGAAATTGGGAAGTTGAAAGAGAGAATTGAGGAAAAACACTGTGAGACTCAAAAAAATTTCGCTGACTTTGAAGAAAAGTTTGAAGAAAAGTTTGAAGATTTGAAAGAGAAGCTTGGAGATTTAGGAAAGAGATTTGGTGTATTGGAAGACAAAATTGGAGAGTTGCAAAAGAGAATTGAAGAGAAATGCCATGAGACTCGAAAGAGTTTTGCCAGCTTTGAAGAAAAGTTTGAAGAAAAGTTTGAAGATTTGAAAGGGGGGTTTAGAGGTTTAGGAAAGAGGATTGGAGTGTTGGAGGACGAAATTGGAGAAAAGTTTGAAAATTTGGAAATAAAGTTTGAAAATTTGGAAAAGAAGTTGGAAGGTTTAGAAAAGAGAATTAGAGTGTTTGAGGGTGAAATTGGAAGGGAAGTTTGAAAATTTGAAAGAGGAGTTTGGAGTTTTAGGAAAGAGAATTGGAGTTTTAGAGCATGAAATGAGGGAGTTGCAAGGAAGAACTGAGGAGATGCACTGTGAGACTCAGTAAGGTTTTGCTGATATTGAGGGCATGTTGTCTGCTCTCATCGAGAAAGACAGAGTTCCAGACTCTTAAACTAACCTGCTGTTCTCTTTAAATAAAAAATAAATTGCTGCACACACTGTATAGTAATTTCTACCAATGAACAAAACTTTGACA
Source organism: Tuber brumale (assembly GCA_014065205.1). NCBI lineage: Eukaryota > Fungi > Ascomycota > Pezizomycetes > Pezizales > Tuberaceae > Tuber > Tuber brumale. The sequence continues at coordinate 351,108 of JACCEG010000035.1, read as the reverse complement.
GACTTTCTTTTTTGCTTCTTTTTTCTGCCCAAGTGTACTGTACTGCCACTCGTCAGAAGTGTTCATGAAACGTTTTGTATTATATGATACTTTGATAAGCTACCTCGCCACAAATACCCTGTCTACCAAGTCGATTGCAACCCCCCAACACCATTAGCTAGTTACTGGATCATGACTCCCCATTTACTCAAGTACCGTAAGATCACATGAAATCCACTTTCTCCTGCAGACACTAACCTCCGGGGCTTGAGTCAGAAGTTCTCAAGAAGGATTAGTGCTTATCTAACACGGTAGGGATTAAGCCATTTAGCTGTGTTAGATATTCTAAATTTGGCAAGATAAACCTATCTTGGGCTAATGTCACCACTTACCGGGGGAATTTGTAGCGGCAGGGGATGGTGGATTTTACGATATTTTACGGTACCGCATGAAGCTCGTTCTCATGCTGATGTGACATGCGCAGAGAGAAAAGGTGAGGAGAGGTGAGATAAGACGTTTCCCTCGTGAGCGCAGAGGTTTCCCCTCAATTCGCACTGTGTATGGCCAATAGAGGGTGCGAACGGGATGGTTTTGGCCGGGATCGGGAATGCAGAAGAAAATGTGGATATAGCGGGGACGAGTATGGCTATTTCTGAAGACCACCTGAACCTGAAGTTGATGAGCGCCCTGTCCTCCACAGGATTTACAATGGCAAAGTCTTCGGGATGAAGGATTTCAGCGTGTTCATCAGTCTCCGGAATGTCAAGGGCAAGGTGCATTGCCTCGTGCACATTTCGGCAATCCGCCAGAATCGAGTCAACCACATGGTAGACCTGTTATCTAGAGGGCAATTAGTGAAGGTCAAGGTTGTTAGCATTCAAGGCACTCGGATAGGATTTTCAATGAAGGGTATTAACCAGAACACTGGAAGAGACCTAGATCCAGCTTACCGTATCGCCTCGTGTGCCAATATGGAGAGGCTGGAAGGTACCGATTGAAGTATAGCAGTCTGGATTCCGGTACCGTGTCTGCTTTCGAAGAGGATTCAAAATCCAAAGTCAAAAAGCAAAGGTCCTCCCCCAAGCGGTGGGAGATTAAGCTGCTCATCGTTTTGGGAGCAGTTTCGGCTGCCGATTACCTAGATATCGACGAGGAGCACCACGCGACCTTGACTAGAGAAGGACAATTCGAAGAGGAGGAGGATGTTGATATTGAAGTTCGTGGGGAGAAACCGCCCTTCTTGGTAAGTTAGATGAGACAGAGCTCGGACCCCCCCCCAATTCGGGTTGTCAAAGCTCCCAGTGGATTACTTAATACAGTAGCTGTGGGAGGCACAGTGCTAGCTAAGGAGAGAAGAGAGCTAAGGTAGTAGTAGGCGGTAGATGTCGCGGCGGAGGAAGCGCGGGAGGTCGACCATAATGCTCGATGGCAGGATCCAATGGTAGCTCACGACGATTGCAAATTTGCATCAAATTTGAAGGACTCTTGTCAAAAACCATGGAGGCGACCTTCCAGAATGGAAGAGGACAACCATGGCCAAAAAGATGTCTTTTGCAAAGATCACAAACAAGACCATCAATGTTGGCCGCCAACGTGGCGCTCATTATACTGCGGGTTGTGTCATTCCTGAGTTTCTCGCGGAGATATCTAATGGGGAAATTTTCCGTAGGCTGCGTGAATATAAAAGTTACTGCTTCCATCCAATTTCCACTCAACCTCACTCCGGCCTTGTGGTTGGCTGTAATAAATATACGAGTATTCGGCGACCCTTGCGGAATATGCACTAGCGGTTCAAGGACCACCATCCGGCGCTCTGGCACACATTCATCGAGAGCGTCAACACATATAAACTTGCGCCTTGTGGCTGTGATGATCTGGAACATCTTCAAAATTCCTGAAACTTGCACACCTCTACCCCCTATGACCTTTATCTCCTTCCGAGAAACCCGCACTACCACTTCAGGAATTTCATCCAATCCATTAACAATCTGTCTCAGTAGCGAGCCGAGTATATTTACCGGCGGCTTCTCGCTCCGCAGAGCATAGTCGAAGTAGGGGCAAACAACGGCAGCATCGTCTCCTCAGCCTCATCGCATAACCTTTCTATAACTAGTGAACTGTTACCGCAACCTGTCAGCAGTACCTTTCCTTGACCTCCCGCAAAGGCACAACCTTTCTTATATGATATATCTCTTCCCCGCTCCTGGATTGCCGTCACAGAATAAAGTCGCATGATCAGATTCAGCCTCTCCGCTGCCATTATGCCAACGTTTAAATTCCTTGGTTTCCAGCACCCAGCCCCTTATACTGTTCACCCGCCGGGCTCTGATGTCTCCATGTCACACCTATGGCTCTAAGGGAGATAATCACGCCAGTATTTTAGACCCATCATCGAGGGCAGTGCGGTTAAAGCTATTTGCGATAATGGCAGAATCAATGATATTGCTGAAAGCTTGAGACATTTTTTGTTCTTCACCGTTTTGAGCATTGTCGAGAAGAAGATGTTGATTAACTCAGAGTCCGTTGATGAGATCACTTGAAATTGAGGGGGGGTTGATCGCATAGCCTTGCATCCCAATCGAGGCAGCCCATCACAAAATCATGAATTCGTGACATAAAAGCTCCGGGACTAGTTGTTCCGGGGCCATGGGTGGACTCACTTGCAGAAGCCTCATTTTGAATCAAACTCTGATACTGTACAGTATTTCATTGGTTTTTGTTTGATACATTCCAAACTAATAAAAATTCCGAACTCTAATACGGCTGTACTCGGATATTGTTCAGAACCCTCCTCAACATCTGCCCGCGGGGCCATGGCCAAGTGGATTATCCCTGGTGTTTGAAAATTATGCACCACTCTAGCATGCCGTATGGTGCCGCATTAACTGGCGAGGTTCACTTCGCGCTGGTTCTCCCATAAGAGTTTCCCTCGCAATCCGCGTCAAATTCTCAACAAAAACACTTTGGCTTAACCGTTTGTAGCCAAAACCTGGCCTATTTTAGACTGTATTTGACGTGTTACAGTACCGGTACTTCGGCCCCTACCTTATTTCAATGCCCTAGCTGCAAGAAAATCTCCCCACTCTAGCAGGTCTGATCTCAGAGTTGCTGTTCGACCGGCCACCAAGCCTAATCACCTTGTATTGTCGGGAAACCTCTCCAAAGCATGGATGCACAGCGATGCGCAGGCCAAAGAGTTATTGGGGAACTAAAATCCCCTATAAAGCGTTCTCTTGAGCGCATAGGTTTGGCGTAAAGGCGTATTGATTGGGGGACGCGGATTTAGGGGTGACACAAGCTCATGGATAAAATACCGGCAGTCAAAGCCTTTCAGAGCACTAACAACCATGGTGCGGGCGAAATTTCCAACCACAACACAGCAATTGCAACAACAGCTTATTTCCCTCCTCCAGCTGCGGAATCCGAGAGATGCCGCAGTTGAATCTGCTCTCAAAGCCTGGCTCATGGCACCCGCAGTAGTTTCAGTAGCCCAAAATTTACCTCCGCATCCACTATTACCTAATTTTCTACCCAGCACTGGTACCTCCTCTCCAACCCACTCTACCACAGGAGCTGCCAGCACATCTCTGGCACAGAGCCTACACCAGGCCCTCCACACCACCAGCACCTCCACCCAGTCCTATTCCTATTCGTGCTCAAAGACTGCCTGGAACGACCCGGTCCGGGCAAGGCGTCGGCGAGAAGAGCCACTAATGCCGCGCAGCCCTGGCCTTCGCGCGGGACGTCGTTCTGACGGGGGCCAGGGCCACCGGCGGTGGGCACATGGGGCCTGTAGGTGCAGGGCAAGAGGCATCTTCCTGCATCCGGGAAAGGGCGGAGACTGTCTCGTGTGGACGCTAGCTGATATATCGTTTTGTCCTCATGACCAGGCTCGCATGTACGAAAAGGCCCTCGGCCGGCCGGATATTACGGTGGTCGCTTGGGAGAAGATTCTGCATACCATAGCACCAAGAGGAGAGCTTTTCTGGTGTCCCGTTTGGGTTTGTCGAAATAAAATTTTCTAAAATTGGTCAAAACAGGGGGACCACTACCCCAGCGGGGTGTGACCTGGAGAGTTCCTGAGAACACAGCATCATCACCTTTGCGTAGATATTGCTGAAATGGTGAAAGTCCCTGGACCATGCTAAACTTAAAAATTTCCTTTGGGAAAAACCCGAATGGGATCATAGAAAAAAGCGCTAGTCACAACGCCATGCCTATTGCATGACTCCCGCAGTCAGATATAAATTCTGCTGTAATTCTTGATTGAAGTTGTACTTGCTTGATTATAGCTATCCTGAGGGGCCAATGGGTCCCTATTTATGCTACAGAAAGAGGAACTAAGCAGTACACGACATATGCAGTATCATAGGTAAGACAAAAAGGAAAATCAACGACACCAATATCGTGTAATTCTACAGTAAGAGAAAGGAAATGTGAGCGAGATGATTAAACTACTGCTGTGATAGAGTTTCCTTGGAAACTCTGTCGTAGTCAACGTCTGTCGTAGTCAACGATGTAACATGATTATCTATCGGTAATCATGTAACGGTAACAATGACAGAAACTCTGTTGTAATCGAAGACGTGACGGAAGAATATTCGGAAGTCATATCACAACAAATCCGCGTACTCCATCTTGCCAATAGAAGAAAACCCCATATGGAGCCCTAAACCTCTCTTCCCTCAAAACTTGTTCCGGTGGTAGGGGTAACTTTTTTTTTCTTGGCACTTCCTCCGGCTCCCTATAAATACCACCCCCCCCACCACTTCCAAATCCCCTTCTTTTCTTTCCTCTCCATGGAATTTGCATCACTGTTGCGGAGGTGCTCTGAGTCTGTGACGACAGCCAGAGTGCCTGCCCGCCGGGAGTGTCCCGGCTCCCACGAGCAGTATTTACTGATGCTCATGAGCACAGTAACACGCCTCTAAGGAGGGTGCCTGACAGGAAGGATACTTTAGACCTTAGTATAGGTTCGGCTATCATCCGTCCAACGTGGGTTGGCTAACCAGCGGATGGCTCGTGGGACCCCAGCGTGGTTGACACCTTGACGTGGTGCTGGGGCTTTCAAACTAAGATCAACCGTTGTAGACTGGCAGAGGTATGCTTTGTTTAATTGTTTGTTAGCTTGTTGCATCCCTAGGGGTCTGGTATGGAGAGTGGTTTGGTGAGCGACGGAGGTTGGTCTGTGAAACCTGCTCTAATGCAAACGCTGTCTGCTCCGGGAAGCTTGACCGGACGTTCAGAAAATCGCTGGTCTACACTCCGGGGTCAAATGAGGTTTTCATATCAGGTTAAAATTTGATCGCATCTTGGGAAAATATGATATCAGTACCAAAGGGCTAGCTGGTAATCTTTTGACACTTTACATACGGAAAAGTTGGGGAGGAGGTAGAACTTTCTCTATAATATTATTTATTATGAAAAAATGTCATTACATGTATTTTTCGTCATCTAATTTGATATGGTAGCAGATAATGGCATTTGGGAAAAAATGGAGGAAGTCAGATATAAGGGTGACATTGAGCCAGCATGTATTTCATACTGCTGAAAAACGTAGGCCTCCTTGAGACCTCGAGTGGGTGGGATGCGGTTTTCTTGTTTTGTAGCTTTTCAGAGATCTTTAGTTCAATGGCACCCGCCTCCTGACAATTCCGGTATCCGGTGGGAGAATTGCGGTGTCCCCCGGTGGTTGAGTCAGCCCGTGCTAGGGGTATCATAGGACTGGATACAATAATTCTTAGAGCGATTTGCACACAGCTATCAAAAACCCTGGATTTGTCCCAAAGGTCTACTCAGCCAAACTTGTTTGTGCCGGTAGCCTTTGGTTACCAAAAATGCCAAAACCATTCATCTCACCCCCCTCTCTCCCCATTCCGGGAACATCAATGCCTGCGAGGGTCTACCAAAATTTTATAGTGTATGGTCAGTTCCTTAGATTGTGTGAAAGACTCTACAGAACTTTTAAAGTGTATGAAGTTGCGGAGAAAAATGTAGGCTAAGTTGGAGGTATTTGCTTGCAATATATAGTACTGTACCTCTCGGCCTGGGGCTCCATACAAAACTTTGGGTCGCGTTGACACTGGTTCGTACGGTTGTAGATAATAGGCGTAATTTATTTATTTGCCATTTGCTTTTCTAGGAATGAGAGCAGAGTGATTTTCTAGCAGGTGACCAAATTCTTTTTAATAAGACATCGTTGGGGTTGGCAATATGAAAATGTCTATTTTTGGTGTAAAACAAGTGTCCTACGAAAACTTTTGGGCTGGTAAGTACTTTTGAGTTGCTTACTTGGGGGCAGTAGAGCTCCAATGCACTGTGCGTAGCAGCGCGGATGGACAGACGAAAGGCGGGTTAAGTTTTTTTTTTTTTTTGCACAAACTGTGCTGATCATGGTTTTACTTATATCTATAGTGAACTAAGAGTGCCATCTATGAGGGAATGTCTCTCGGAGTTCACCAGAGGTTTTCTCTACCGTCTCGGTTAGTTAATTTAGTGGTAGATTATGCTAAATTTACCTTATAGTAGTATCCTATATACAGTGACCATAGCAATGTGTTCTACGAGTAAGTACAGTACGAGGTTGGCCCAAAAATGATGAGTACTGCACTTGAGTAGTACTGGTACCGTAAGAACCCGAATAATTGAACCTGGAGCTAGGACGTTGTAGTTGCCTTTGCTAGTAAGGCGCGGAGTTTTTTACTTTTCTTTTTGTCTTAGGCTGGGGCTGAAGGGGTCAGTGTTCTCACTGTTTTCGCCCCCTTATCCGAGAGAGGGAATTTTGAACGTCTTAGCGCGAGGTTCGGTTATTCTAGTTCTTGCGGTAGCAAATATTTTTTTTTTTGGATAATCTGTGAGCACTTGTGGAGATATTTGAAAGAATTTGGGACCATAATATTGGTTTTTTTTAATATTTTTTATAGCTTTAGAATGTATTGAATGGAAAGCTTGAAGCAGCATGGTTTGGCTGGTTATTGCTATTCTGCTCACCATTTTTGTCACCAGCCTCGTACGAGCACTTTGCTTGGCGGTCCTGAAGGGTATCAAAAAGTTCGGCACCTATCTTCACAGAACATGGTGCGAGGCTGCGTGGAGAGCTTTCAGGCATCACGAAGGACTATGCTGTGGTGCTTTAACGTACGTGATATATATGAATTTTTTGATTAATTCATTCATAAAGCTTGATGTACGGTACACATGAATAGATCAAGCGACCAGGTTTTCCACCGCAAGGAATCCGAGCGTGCTCGTTCGTCAGGATGCAAGATTCCTGGTGCACCATGGGGTAGGACTTAGAAAGGTGAGATATTTCCTACTACCGGTACGGTACTATCATAATCCTAGGCGAGGTGTTGTTGACACAAATTTGGGGGAGATTGGTTGGGCGATCCTGTGTGCATCCATGAGGTTGCACAAAAGACCCCCGCTTCTCTTCAGCCCCCAGGAATTCCAGCAGCCGGTCAACTCTATCGCCCTTCATCTACATACCCTAACTAGCGAAAAACTGAAAATGTCTCGATATTTCAGTAATAATACCCACTCTTTGAACACGACTGTTAACTTTACTGTTACCGATGATCGACAAAGTATCCTGAACTGGCTATCTCCGCTAGACCCCAAGTTACGACATCAGGACGTCCAAGACCGCCGAGTCGAAGGTGTGGGGGAATGGCTCTTACAAACCGAGGAATTCAGGAGCTGGTACGTCGATGGTGAGGGAGGCGAATCCAGTAACGCAGTTTTGTTTTGCCATGGAGACCCGGGGGTTGGAAAGACATATATTAGGTAACAAGGACCAACCTCAAGGAATGGAAGGAAGGGAGCAAGTGCTGATAAGCCGCGATGCTAGCTCATTAGTGATAGACAGCTTGTGCGACCAGGCCGGAGAACAAAATGCCACTGTCGCGTGTTTTTATTTTGACTTTGCAATTCAAAAGGAGCAGACTTCCACGAGCGCGCTAGGTGCGCTGCTAAAACAGCTGGTTGGTGGACTAGATGAGATCCCGGAGGAGATATCACGAGCATACCGAGGCCAACGAAGTGCTATTGGGGGACGGGAACCACGATTTTCTGATATTATGAGGATGCTACAGACCACCTCTTCCGAAAAGCGCACAATCATATGCATCGATGCCCTGGATGAATGTGCGGCGGGACATCGGGTCAAGCTTCTTGATTCGCTGGGCCGAATCCTTCAAAAGGCTCCAGGAACTCGAATATTCGTGACTGGAAGACCACACATTCAACCTGAGATTGGAAGGCGTCTTTCCGGAAGAGTGACGACCATACCAATCACTCCCAGGAGAGGTGATGTCATCGCATATCTTCGCACCAGGTTAGACGAGGACACGACCCCGGATGCAATGGACGGCAGTCTGGAGGCAGACATTCTGGAGAAAATCCCGGAAGATGTTTCTGAAATGTACGTAGAAGCAACGACACTGGGGAAGCTACCTTACGTTATCCACTGACATATACTCTTCTAGATTCCTGCTCGTCTCGCTGAATATAGATGCGATCCTGCACGAAACCACAATCTATCGTCGGCGGCAAAAGCTCAGTACAATGACCGACGGCTTAGGGTTGGGGGATGCTTATGGTGCAACGCTGGATAGGATAAAGGGACAGGGTGGGGAGAAATTACGGCTTGGCATGGCTGCTTTGATGTGGATCTCTCATGCGGAGCGGCCCTTGAAGCTCGATGAACTATGCCACGCCCTAGCAGTCGAAATAGGGTCGCCGGGTCTCAATACCGACAATGTCCCTTCAATTGGGACATTGCTGGTCTGTTGCCAAGGACTTGTTATCGTTGACAAGGAGGCCTCCACGGTCCGGTTAATCCACTTTACCCTTCAAGAATACCTCCGAGCTCATCCTGAGCTTTTTGGTTCAGCTCATTCGACAATGGCGGAAACCTGCCTAACTTATCTGAATTTCCGGGAGATCAAGGTTGTTTCGCCTAGCCTTTTTCGCGATCTCCAAGGCATACCCTTTCTCGAATATTCCTCTATATATTGGGGAATGCACGCAAAAAGGGACCTTTCAGATTGTGCAAAATTTCTTGGGCTGAAGCTATTTAGCGACTTCAATAACCATGTATCTACGGCGATCCTCTTAAAAGCGCAGAAGCGGTATTCTCATGCTGTTAATTTTAATGAACTTTTCCTGTTCGGTGGTCTACACTGTGCATCCGTCTTCGGGATTGTTGAGATCGTAGCTTTCTTGGTAGAGGTGGAGGGCTGTAATGTCAATCAAATAGACTGTGTGGGTAATACACCTCTCATATGGGCTGCTTTGAACGGGCATGAGGAAGTGGTGAAAATGCTACTCGGATGGGACAACGTCAACCCCGACAAACCAGATAACCTCGGTCGAACACCACTCTTTGGTGCTGTTTGGGGTGGGCATGAGGGGGTGGTAAAAATACTACTCGGGCGGGACGACATCGACCCCAACGAACAAGATGTATGTGGGCAAGGACCACTCCATTGTGCTGCTGAGAATGGAAATGAGGGAATGGTGAAAATACTACTCGGGCGGGACGACGTCAGCCCTGATGGATCCCATATCGGCTGCCAAACGCCACTCCACTATGCTGCCGAGAATGGGCATGATGGAGTGGTGGAAATGCTACTCCGACGGGACGACATCAACCCCGGCTACTTAGATCAGTACGGCCAAACACCACTCTCTAGTGCTGCCCAGAATGGCCACAAGGGAGTGGTGAAAGCACTGCTCAAACGGGACGACGTCAACCCTGACACGCCTGACAAATTAGGCCGAACACCACTCTGGTGGGCTACCGAGCGTGGCCATGCGGAAGTGATAGCGCTACTACAGCCCCTAAAATCTACCACCCCTAGCACAATCTAAGACCGAGGAGTCGTCGCCCTCCGTACCGTCTTTGGATTCGGATAACCTATGGGCCATTTCCGCAAGGACTGCAGCAACTCCATTAGGGTGTCTTTCGTCGAAATTCACTCTCCTCCCATTCCCACCTAGCTTCCCCTCGTTGTTTGAAGCGCCGGTTTGTGGTAATTACCGTCCTTTCCTTCCTCCCCGAGTAAGCCAGCCACCAAAATTCGGCCTAAATTTTTTCTTTTGGTCGGGGGAATCATATTATACATAGTGGGAACGCTTACATCTATCATGTGGCCGTCCAAGCCTCTAAGCGGATCCCCCTATGCACCCAGGTCAGGATTCTTCGGTTTCTCCTCATAATAGTTACAGAATTTGGCGTTGGCAGAGGTTATTTCTACCGCAGCGGGATAGCCCAGTCTAACTTGGAATTTCCTTTAATGTACTTTTATCGGTGTAACCCAACTTTGCCCATTTATTGTTCATTAATTTTTTCCCTCTTTCTCCCCTTTAGAGTATGAACCTACGGCGGTCTATAGGATTAAGCCCACCGTGGTGCTCAGATATTGGATTTTGGATTTTGGATAAGCGAAGCAATAGAAACCATAGTAGTTCAACACTCCTTCGGTCTACTGAAATAAACAAGCCAATTTACCATCATTGTTGTCATTGGGAAACTAAAATTTAAATGTGGGGGAACCGGATAGGGCGGGAAAGAGGGGAGAAAGGGAGGGAAACTCCATACGAACAAACAAACAAAAAATATATTATAGGGGTACAAGCACCCGGGAATATGTTTTCGCACAGTTAATTTAGGTTAACCCGCAAAGTAGTCCCTGTCTTGTACGAAAACATATTACCGGGTGCTTGTACCGTGGCGTTGCTTTTAGTAATATAGGGGATAGAGAAAGTAATTTAAACGGATAAAAAATATAGAAACTCGGCGATATAATGTAAAGAGGAAAAATGGGCAGAAACCTATGGTGAAAGGTATGGTATTAGATGTCAACCTCCAGAAACGGCATAAAATACAATTAGGGGGGTGTTTGGTTACCATGATTTGATTTTGAAATTATTATTCGAGATCACGTCTTGGCAACTTTAACTTAGATTATTACATATAAATCCAAGCAGGTACAAAAGTATTAGTAGCGAAAATTTAAGTTAAGTTGCCAAGACCTGATTTCAAAATCAAATCGTGGCAGCCAAATACCCCCTTAGACTTTAACACAATCACAAGATATTGATACCCTAGCTCTAACTACCGGAGGAAGGAAATGGTGAAGATAGCCTTAGGAATGAGGAGGCAATTTATGATAAAGATACAGGGGTTAGGAAGGATGGTGCAGAGGGTAATTCCTAATTGTTTCTTTTTCTTTTTCTTTTGTTTTTCCATTTTTATTTATTCATTAAGGTTGGGGGGGTTTTTTTTTTGTTTATCGTGGTTTGATGATAAGTTGGGCTTGCGGTTCGTGTATCAAGACCGAAGGATCATTAAGCTAATATTTATTGCGGTGGTTTTACTTTTCCGATATCATAAGTTTAGGCCCTGTTTGGCATGTCAGAAAATGTTGAGATTACCACCTCTGAATGGCATACCTACCACACTCGCCCCTATGCCCAGTGGAGGCCGAGAGGGATGCCTAGCCAACGTAATTTGTGTGTCGGGATTGACACCGTCCCGTTCCAGTAGCATCCCTACGACTCTATCATGTCCTTTAGAGAGTGCCCTCGACAGTGGTGTTTGGTCCGCGCTATCTGGTGTGGCGGTGCGGACATCTTTCCGTTCCAAAAGCGTCTTTACCGCACCCTCATCCCCGTACTCAGCCGCTAAAGGAAGTGGCGTTCGGCCATATTTGGTGTCTACCTGGTTGGGATCGACATCCCCTCGTTCCAAAAGCATCTTTACTACCCCCTCATGCCCGTTCCCAGCGGCCAGCAAGAGTGGTGTCCGGCCATATTTGGTGTCTGCCCGGTTAGGATCGACATCCCCTCGTTCCAAAAGCGTCTTTATAACCCCCTCATTCCCGTTCCCAGTGGCCAACGAGAGTGGTGTCCGGCCATATTTGGTGTCTGCGTGGTTGGGATCGACATCCCCTCTTTCCAAAAGCATCTTTACTACCCCCATGTGCCCGTTCTTAGCGGCTAGCGAGAGTGGCGTCCGGCCATATTTGGTGTCCACCAGGTCGGGATTGACATCCCCTCATTCCAAAAGTATCCTGACTACTCCTTCATGCCCGCGGCTGGCTGCCCATGTGAGAGCCGTCCTCCCCAGCATATCAGTTGCATTGACCTCCCATTTCTCCATCTCCAACACAGCAGCAACTATCTCCACGATCCCGAGAAATGCTACTGCGTGTAGTCCTGTAAATCCTACAGGTCCTCTCCCTCTGCGAAAATAAAAGACCAGGCCCGCGTCTTCCTCACCGTGCAATAACATTAGTTGAGCAGATATATGCCCATCAAACCTATCCAGAAGTCTTAGTACAAGAGCTCTGACATTTTCCGTCATCCCCTTTTTCGCATGCTCCCCCCAGTAGCAAGAAGCGTATTCTAAAAGTGGCATTGTTGCGGAAGCCGAGTAGAGGGTTGGCGGGAGACTCCGGACGCAATCAAAATTGAGGTATGTTAAGCAAACCTCCGCAATTGTTGAGTGGGGGCTGCGGAATAGGGTTGGATCACTTGATAGATGTTCTTGGAGAGTAAAGTGCACCAGTCGGACGGTAGACGAAGATTCCTCAACTGTGACAAGACCCAGACAAGATGCAAGGTGTCCGTAATGCAGGAACGTTATCGACATCCAGATCCGTAGATCCCACCTCCACTCCCAAGGCATGGCAGAGATCCGCGGCCTGTAATGGCCGTTCCGAATACAGCACCCACATCAGAACCTTCAGTCCGAGCATCGATTTGTGTCCCTTCTGGGCCTTCAGTCGGGTTAGAGTTGCCGTGTAGGCATCACCCAGTCCATTGCCCTTTGTCATCTCTTCAAGTTTCCTCCTTCTCCGGCGAATTGTCACCTCTCCCAGAATAGCGCCGAGGTTTAGCGAAACGAGTAGGAATCTGTACACAATCGTGGGTGAGTATTGATCAACGATGGAGCGGGAATGTTAAATGCTCTTACATGTCGGATATCTTTTCCAGGATAACTCCAATAATATCTGCCCGTAAATCATCGTTCATCGCCTCTGGATCGGTGTCGCCGTCCAACCTCATCTCCAAATAACTCCTAATGTCATCCTTATTAGGACTGATGGGTATCACAACCGCCGTGCCGAAATATCTTTGAATATCTTCCCTGACATGGGGTCTCCCGGTGAGGAATATTCGCGTCCTAGGTGACTCCGAAATAATATCTCTCAGCAACTCCAGCAGCTTGGGTAGATGCTTTGGTAGGCATTCGTCCAGCGCATCAATACAGATGAAAACTTGGAGTAGCGAAGCAATCGCGATCCTCAGCATTCCCATCAGATCCGGAAGTCGCAGCCCTCTGCCACCAAACTCCCTTTTCGCTTTCTGAAACGCTTCCCGCAGAGAACTCGGGGTGTCCCCTCTGCCTACCAGCTGCTTCAATATGGCTCCCATCATATTGGCGACCGTCTGCTCTTGTTGCGCAAGGAAGTCGCAGTACAAGCCTGAAACGATGATGCCCCCCTCCCCCGCCTGATCGCACAGGCTGTCAATAACCAGGGAACTAGTATTTCCAATGGTCAGCGATTTTCGCTTTTCTTTTAAATGACTCCACCACTTGCCTTAGATACGTTTTCCCCACTCCCGGATTGCCACTACAAAACAAGACAGCCTCATCAGCTCCACCTTTACCACCATTCCACTCCCGAAACTGACTTGTTTCCAATAGCCAATCCCCCACGCCGTCAAAGCGCTCGCTGCGCACGCCTTGATGCCTATTATTTGGCTCTAGTGGAGAGAGCCACCGCATGATCTGCGCATCCTCGTCGGACATGTAGACGGTCTTGTTGAAACAACCTGTTATGTTGCCACTGTGGGTATTTCCGTCGCCGCCGATCTTGACATTTATAGTCTGGGCCATTATGTTCCTTAGGAAGCGTAGGTTGAACGTAGAAATGGTGAAACAACTTATAGGGGTATTGTGGGTGTTTATAAAACTTTGTGCAGAAAGCGGGGAGATGAGGCTTGCTGTGCGACACTTAATATTGTTCGTTGACAAAACAACCGAACACCACGGCGACCGTGGCGGCGCATCCCTTCTTGACAACCCCACACAACAAACCCCACCACAAAAATCATTACCACTCAACCAATACTTCTTAGTATTTTCTCTATTTTTATTCTAAGGAATAATAGCTCCTATCCTTCGCAGCCATGCCCATAAACCTATTCCTTCTAAGCATCTCAGTAAATGGACAAGAGGAAGGGTGTGTATGAGTTTCATGAAAGAACCATACCTTTGAGAGAGATTTCCAGCTATCTCAATATTCCCCATTACTACTGTCTATGAGACAGTTGCAAGTGGAGATCAGGAGAGGAAGGAGAGGAAGAGTAAAGGAAGACATCCAAAGACTTCCAAGTTTCAGGATAATTCTATGGTTGAGAAAGCCCTAAAAAATTGCAATATCACCTACAAAGAGATTGTTAAGAAAATTGCACCACAAGTCCCTGAGAGAACAATAAGGTGCAGACTGGCAGAAAAAAACTTAAAAAGTGGCTAGCTCAAGAGAGGGTAGATACTCATGAGGATTTCGCTCAGGGGAGGTTTCAATAGTAGGCATTGGCTGACAGGTATTGGAGTAAGGAGACGTGGAGGAAGAAGACAATACGGGGAGACAAGGTTACTGTTGAAAAAGGAAAAGGGAGGAAGACAAGGTGGATATTTGGATATCTAGAAGAAAAGCAGAATAGGGATTGTTTTGAGCCTGCTGCTAGAGTAAGAGAGAGAAAGATTAGCCATATGATAACTGGGTTTTTTCATGGTCAAAAACATTGTCTATTTCTTCTGGTTTTTCCTGATTTTTCTTCTTCAGGTAGTGTGGTTACTGGGAAGTCAATTATTGATGTTTATGATCAATGACTTTGCAGGCATATGGGAGGATACTAAGGAAGAGTCAGGAGAAGGAGAAGAATTGTTCTTTATTATTGATAATATTAAGTCTCATCTGTCCTTCAGAATATAGCTCTGAGAGCATGAAGTTACTCTGTTAGAAATACCTCCCTATCCATGAGATCTCAATCCAATTGAGTATATCTGCTCTCTGATCAAAGATAATGCTTTTAAGCACTATCCTGACATTTATCTCATAAGGAGTCCTGAAGATGTTGTTAAAAAAGCAATTGAGGAGACTATCACTCGTTGTTGAGAGCTTCTTGACCCAAAGGCCCTTGATAATCTAGCAGGATCTATGATACATAGGACAGACGCAGTTATTAAGGCTGATGGATGGTATACTAAGTATCATACTGATTACTGCTATGGTTTTATTTTATTTATTTTTATTTATTTTGGTTGATGTTAGGATAGTTGATCTTATAATGGAGGTTGTCATCACAGTAAAATTATTAGTGTTCGTTGTTGTCCAGTTAATTTTGTCAATAAACAATATCCAATTATTTGGCGAGGGTGCATGACCAATACTAGAACGCTACTTTTGGATGATTATGTATTGTAATGTGTTTCAATATCAGGAATACCCCGGGTTTCCTACTGTACACCCCATACAGAGGTTAGATAGGCGGTTATTGAGATTTGCGGTGAACAGTGCATTAGGTTGGGCGGGGATGTACTTTTTCGGAATAACAAACGCCTAGGATTTACTCCCGTCATTGTACGTCCTCTGAGCTTAACTTACCGTTGCTCCCTATCTACTTATGTTCCTTCCTGATATCTTGTGATCTTGCATCTCCAGTTTCCGGGCTGTATACTTTACAAGTGAGCCGTTAGGGTCTAAACGGAAGTGATTTCTGGGCTGTATGCCGGGCCGTGGGGTATGGTATAGTGGGCAGATGCGATAGCAGAGTGGGTCCGGAAGACGGGAAGGATTTAGATACCACAGCGACTCGGACTTTGCGATTGCGATATAGGCGCTTCGGGGGTGGGGAGGGTGGTGGGATTTTTTGGGCTTGGGAGCTGTCAATAGCCAACCTACGAGAACAACGGAGAATGACAATCTTATCAGAACAGTAAAGCCAAAGAATTAAAATTAAAGTTAAATAACAGAAACAGAAATTAAAGGAAAAAATCCTAGCTTATTGTGCGATTTTACCTATCGCTCAGAAGATCTTGGAGTTGAAGGAAGATAGTGAGTCGCGGGTTAATCGTAACGTTGTAGAAGGTTCCTTTCATTCCGAAGTTATCGTGATCTACGGAGAAGGTTCTCCAGGTCTGTCCCCCCCATTTTCGTGGGGGTAGGCGAGGGAGTGAGGATGTGAGTGGGGGGGAGAGGTGTGAGTGGTGTCCGTGGGAGGGTGGGGATGATTTTGTGTCAGAGAGCTACCTCATAATGCTCAATCCCCATTCCGTTCCGCTCACCGTACTGCGGTGCTATTTGTCGAGGGTCCCAAGAGGAGAGTGGTGTGGCCAGGCCTTATTACTCTCCTCAGAAATTGGTAATGAATCTGTAAATGTATGCTGCACCAAAAAAAAAATAAAGACTAAAAAATATCTAGAAGAGACATGACTGCTACTGAGAAGGGTTTTTTGAGAATATTCTTTTTCTTCTACCTCAAGAGCGCTGCCCTACCGCAGTTGCTCGAACTTGAACTATTAACCATTAGATAAGACCCTGTTTGGCCGGTCGCAATATAAACACATCGCAATAAAAGTTGAAAATGGCATATATTCTGAAATAAATTTATGGCATATTTCAGAAATATAGGTGTTTGTTTGAGTAGCAAGAAAATAAAATATATAAGCCAAGACAGCTCTTACCCTGTCATATTTGCCATCAGGGTAGTATTCTTAAAACCTCTCCAGGATATCTTTTAATGATAGTGAATTTAACAACAGTTATCAGCATATATTAATTTCAGTTAACCTAGAATAATTACTGACATATTTTTCCCATGAAGCAATGTTGAGGGTTTTAGCTCCTAGTCCTTAACCTATATACTTTGTTTTCAGATTTATGCCATAAAAACCTCTTGTGAAAGTAAAAATATATGATATTGCAATATTTTTGTAGACACAAAACACACCCCTATATAAAAAGGTTTACTTTCCATTATTTATGCTATAAAAGTCACTTTTATGTTATAGAAATGGTACGCCAAACAGGGCCTAAGTTACCCTTAGATACGGTCAATTGCGTTGAGCTGAGGACCCATTTTCTCGAGGGGGCTTAGGAACGTAAAACATGTCTCACAAACATTTCTAACGAGTGACTGTAGTAAATATCATAATAATTTATGACTATTATGGTCGTATCATGCGGGATGTAAACTTGCGCTTCGGACCCCAAATCTAGACGAGTGATAGCCAGTGACCGGATTAAAAAATCTGCCGAGGAAAAAGGGAGATAACTATATGTCCACTGCGGCTTAGTGGGGGAGGCGGCTGATCTTGTATTTTATCGATGTGCCGTATTGGATTTGGCGCAGAGGAAAATTTACCTGAGAATGAGGAATTTTATCCAAGAGGCCGAAATGCCCAAGTCTACTGAAGTGGGAGTAAAGTCGACAAATGTTTTGCAAATTTTGTTTCTGGTAACGGTTTGACCTCCGATGCCCCCCCCTCTTTAAATGAGTGTCACAATTACTTTCTTACGAGCGGAAAGGTTTCAAAGGATTTTTACCTGACTTGGGGCGCTGAAAGAGGTTGTTGGTTTTTCTTGTTTATGGCCGTTTAGAATTTTCGTCATGTTGAGCACTTTTGGATCTACCGTAACCTAGAGGCCGCATATCGAAACCGCACGCCCAAACAACCGGAGGGTCCGACAAAAGAGAAAGAGCTGCGATGGCCAGGTTATGATATCTTGATGGAAATAACAGTTCTCAAGTGTAGTGGTGTGTATGAACAGATTGAATTTGAGCCAAGTTTTCTTTTGCGCATAACATACTGGACTAACCACAGCGCCCCGCTCATATTTCGGGGTACTCTATACTGAGGGTGTCGTTCATATGGTAATTCCTTTCAGAGCTGTTCACCGGAAATTTACTCTGCTATCTAGGCTATTTTCTTCTAGCTGTAAATCTTGGGTCTTGAATTATCCTAGACGCGAAGACTGCTCATCAGCACATTCAACGACTCTTTGAATTACCACTTAGGTTAGCCTTTGAAGGGTATCTGGCTTTGAAGAATCCACCCCTCGATCATTAGAAGGACATGGCAGATGATGGTAAAAGCAGCAACCTACCGTGGCACCCGCACTACCCCCTACGAGCAGTGTGCTTGGCGGTCTCGATGAACATCAAAAAGACCGGCGTCCATCTTCGTAGTAAGTGATACGAGGTAGTGGGGAGAGCCATCCGGCCTCTATCGACATCACGAGGAACTATGCAGTGATGGTTTAACTTAGGTGGTGTGTGAAGTGAGCCTTTCAACCGACTCATTTGTAAGGCTTGATGTACAGTAATTACATATGCCGAGCCAGCCGATCCTACCGCAAGAAATCCTAGGGCGTTTGTTCATCGCAAGGCAGGATTTTAGGCCCACCGCAGGATAGAACTTAAAGTGTTTTGGTATTGCCCGCCACCAACGCGGCAGGCACAGGCAAGGTATTGCTAACACCAACTTGGGGCGAGATTACCCGGGTGGTCTGAGGTATGCATGACGTTGCACAAACGACCCCGCTTTTCTTCAGCTCCTAGGAATTCTAATACTTGACAGACACCATCAGACATCATTCATGTTAGAAATTACAAGGCACAGGCATCAAAAAACTGGCACGATGCATAAGTAATGTCTCAGCAGAGGTTGCGCATCTGAGAAGGAGACATTCAGAGAATTAATGTCTCTTCTGGCTATATGCAATTGATAATGGAAAAGCCTGGCGAATGATGTAGATGGACTCTCCTCCACCGCGTTTACCAATTAAATACCGCACCTACAGGTGCTTGTTGAGTATGGTGCCCGAGCCTCGAAACTGGTATCTGCCCCCACAGGGTCCTCGTTTGGGTTGGTTTTTAGAGCCCAGTAGCCAGTAGCTCTTCAAAAAAAAAAAAAAAATATTCTTCCTAGGTCTTTACTATCTGTGTGTAGAGATTACTTTCATCTATTCTTTTGTTTCGCGGAGCGACTGCCGAAAATACCTAATCTTTAACGTTAGGGAACTGTATGGATGAAAGGTGCGGTTTAAGAGGCACTTCACCGTTGTAACATAGTTTTTATCAAAAGGCGCTTTGGTTGCCCTATACTAGAATTTTGACCAAAATTAACTCAACCCATCCATGCACTACACCATCTCTTCATCCCTGTACCCTGTACTAATTGCTTATCGTTATGACTCACATGGGTGACTCATAGATATTTCCTTGTCATGGGTGGTCTCCTGTGCAACACCAGAAGAGTATATAGAGCGATCGGATTTCCCTTTGGTTCAGAGCAATTGGCGCAAGCTAATCTCCAGGCCTTGAACTATATCTGTTCAACCCTCAACCTCAACTCTTTCACATGAGCAGGTGCCTCAACCTGCAACACAGGTAACCTTCACGGCGAAAAACAGAAAATGTCTCAAGCTTTCAGTAATAACATCAACAGTTTGAACATGAATGTTAACCTTACTGTTGCCGATGACCGACATAATATTCTATGCTGGCTATCTACACTGGATCCCAAGCTGCGCCATAAGGACATTCGAGACTGCCGAGTCAAAAATGTGGGAGAGTGGGTCCTACAAACCGAGGAATTTAGAAGCTGGTGCACCGGTGGTGGGGGAGGTGGATTCGATAACGCAGTTTTGTTTTGCTATGGAGGTCCGGGGGTTGGAAAGACATTTATTAGGTAAGAACAAACCTCGAAGAACGGAAGACAAAGGCCAAGTGCTGACAACCTGCGATGTTAGCTCACTGGTGATAGACAGCCTGTGCGATCAGGCTGGAGAACAAAATGCCACCGTCGCGTGTTTTTATTTTGACTGCACAGCCCAAAAGGAGCAGACCTCCACGAGCACGCTAGGTGCCCTGCTGAAACAACTAGTTGGCGGACTAGAGGTGATCCCGGAGGAGATATCACGAGCATACCAAGGCCAGAAATGTGCCATTGGTGGCCGGGGGCCGCAACTTTCCGATATTGTGAAGATGCTGCAGACTGCCTCTTCCAAAAAGCGCACATTCATATGCATCGACGCCCTGGATCAATGTGTGGCAGGACACCGAGCCAGGCTCCTCGATTCGCTAAATCAAATTCTCCAAAAGTCTCCAGCTACTCGGATATTCTTGACCGGGAGACCGCAAATACGACCTGAGATCGGAAGCCGTCTTGTCGGAAGAATAACGAGTATATCTATAACTCCGAAGCGAGATGATATTACGATTCTTCGTACCGGGTTGGGTGAGGATACGACCCCAGTCACGATGGACAGCAGTCTGGAGACATGCATCCTGAAGAAAATTCCGGATGATATTTCTGAAATGCACGCAGAAGCAACGACGCCAAGCCACCTCAAGCTATCCGCTGACAGACACATCTCTAAATTCCTGTTCATCTCGCTAAACATCGATGCAACCCCGAAAGAAACCACAACCCACCGCAAACGACAAAGACTCGGCACAAACGAGGGAACTAAGAGAAGTCTGAAGTTCGAAATGAGGGTAGGCCGGACGAAGGAGAACTGGGGAACAGGGGAACGCAGAAGGGATTAGAGCAGGAGGGTGGAGGGATCCAGGTCACGGTTGAAAAGGGGGGAGGACCGTTGGCAGATGGCAGTGAGAAGAGGAGAAGGATGGAAGAGGAAGGCGAGAATGAGAATAAGGAGGAGCTTAAAAGAGAGAAGGCGGATAGTGGCCAATAGTTCAGTAGTAGGGTATTTACTACAAGTACTATACTATCTGAGAGATTGGAGGAGAGGTAGAAACAGAGCATGTACGGAACACAGTGTGGTATAAGATAGGGCAGACGCGCTTAGTTATGATTGCCCACAAAAAGCCCGAAATGTAAAGGGGATTTTTTAAAAAAAAAAAAATAAGCTCAACACAGTGACCGATAGGATAGCTTAAAGCTAAGGAATCTTGTAGTATAATGCTAGATCGGATAAAGGGACATGATGGAAAGAACTCACGGCTAAACATGGCCGCTTTGATGTGTACTTTCCTGCAGAGCGGCCCTTATAGCTTGATGAATTATGTCACGCCCTAGCTGTCAAAATAAGATCACTAGCTGTTCTTTCAATAGGGGCATTGCTAGCCTGTGACCAAGGACTTGTTTCCGTAGACAAGGAGGCTTACGCCGTTCAGTTAATCCACTCCACCCTTCAAAGATACCCCAGGCTCATCCCGAGTTTTTTAGTATATAGCTCATCCGGCAGTGGCAATAGCAGAAACCCGCCCAGAGCTTGTTTGGACATAATGGCTCCTTTTGGTTGTTCCATATAAATCAGCTGTTTCCTTCCATTTCAAAAATGCTGAACAGAATGGCTGTTTGGCAACAAAGCAGTGCATCCACCATTCCATTCAGTAACAGCCATTATGAAAGTTTAATGGTTGCCTTGTAGAAAAATCACATGAAGTTTTTTTTACACCTCTAGAGCAAAAATTATGAAATAGAAAATTCTCTTTAGAATATGAACTGAAAATTTGACCTTATTTGATTCTACTTGATTTCCACATCAATTCAATGGCAACTAATAGCAGCATTAATTTAGTCGTTATTCGAAGACAGATCCCGGTTGCTATTTCTCCTGCGATCAACATTCATTTGTTCCTACCAAGACAGGATGTTTGCAACCCGATTCGTACCGGTCCCCGAAATACGGTACTGGCGACCCCGGAAACCCGAAGGTGGGATAAAGTTTGTGAGGTGTGTAAACTCTAAGAACATTTACACCAGAAGTATCATACTAGTGAATTTTTTCAAGTTATGGGGCTCTATGATAAAAATATTTCATGGGACAACAAGGGATCCAAACAGGTTCCCCGAGAGTAAATGTTTTTAATTAGGCGGCAGCAGCCACTATAGGTCAAATTATTTTAAAACGGAAAGGGTTGTCACTTTCTCCTTTTTTACCAAACAGGCTCTTAACTTATATGAATTCCAGGCGATCAAGGCTCTTTCGACTAGTCTCTTTGCCGATCTCCAAGGCGCACCTTTTCTCTAATATTCTTTTCTATATTAGGTGACGCACGTAAAAGGAACCTTCCGAACTGCACAAAACAACTACTTTCCCCGAAGCTGTTTGACTGCTGCGGTGGTTAAGGCGGCGCCAGGATAATAAATTATATTGAACACCTGTCCACTGGGATCCTCTTGAGAACGCAGGAGTGGCATTTTGCGCGGTTGACCCCAATAAGCATCCCACCTTCCGTGGCCTGTGCAGATCCGTCTTCGGGATTGTTGACATTGTAGTTATTTTGGTAGAGGTGAAGGTTATGATATCAACCTGGGAGACTGTGGGGAATACACCTCTCGTGGTGGCTGTCTTGAATGAGCACAAAGGGGTAGTGTAAATACTACACGGACTGGCCGATGCCAAGCCTTTACAAATTCGACATGGACGGTCGAACGCCTCTCTTTGGTGCTGCCACGAGGGGGTGGTAAACACACTACTTGTACCCGGATGGAACGACGTCACCCCGAAACGCCAGACAAAATTAAGCCGAACAACGATCTGGTGGACTGCAGAGTGTGGCCAATGCTGAGGGGGCAGCGCTAATATCATACAGCTCTCCTTTATCATCCCGGGATACAGATATCCTATCATGCACACCATTTCCCCAAGGACCGCAACTACTCCATCAAAGCGTCTATTACCACCACTTCCTCCCTCCCCCGTTTAAAACGCTTCCTCGTGATAATTTCCGTCTTTCCTTTCTTTCTAAAGTATGCAATCCTACCACTAAACCCCTGCTTAATGCTTTCATTTAGTTGAAAAAAACCACACGCTTTGGGAACCTAGAATAAATATCTATCACATACCCATCCAAACCTCCATGCGGACCCACTTTATGCAGTCCAGCCAGGATTTGTCAGTTCCGGTTATAGTCCAGGGTTTGGTGATACTGGAGGGCCGTCACCGCTGTGGAGATAAGTTAGTATGGCCTGGAATTTCCGCCATTCATACCTTTATTCTTGTTTACTAGGGGCAAATTCTCTTTGCATATTTATTGTTTGTCTATTTTTTTCTACATTTCCTTTTTCCCCTTTCTTCTCTAAATTATAGACCTTAGGTTGTTCCGATATAGAGGTAAAAAAAAAAATATAAAGCTCTAACACTTGTGAAGAGCGATGCGGGGGCTAGATACCAACTAAAATTGGCAGTGATTGGAACTGGACTACCGTAATCGACAATCTTGCTAGGAGGTTGGAGTTGCCCTTTCTGGTAACCGTGCCAAGGTTCCAACCAGTCTGAATGACGCTAAGAGACCCTCGAAGCACTATACCGTACTGGTCGGTGGCACTCCTATGGAATGCCTCACAGTTCAATGATAGTAACAGGTCAACGACAGATTTATTGTATGCGATGAGAAATATATTCAAAAAAAATATCAACTTTCCTAATTAAGAGCTAGAATTCATGATTCTTATTCCTATTCTTTGCCACCATATCCTGTCACTTCTATATCCTATTCCAATGGCTTTTTTTGACCTTTTTTCAGATGTCTTCTTTGCCCATTCCTCCATGTTAGGTATAAGTAGTTCCTTCCTCCTGATTTAAAACCAAAACTTATCTACATTTACGAGATCATAGTTTTCAGTTAAACAGCTTGTACTACTTCTGAAGTAGCCAGGGGGGGACACTAATATTCTACTATGAAATGAATTTCTAGTGACCTTCATCAGTAGTATCTGTAGTGGAGCAAAGTGTAGGCTGCAAGGGCACTGAAGCCTTTTAAAGACCTTCAAAGCATAGAGGCGGCCAAAATCATCTGCCCTACAAGGAAAAAACACAATTACAATGTCACTACACAGTAAACTTAGGAGGGCTAAATTACATATCCTTAAAAGCTGAGATTAATAGTCCTATAGAAAGAGCCAGAGAGCTTCAGAAAGCAAGTGAAGAAGGCCCACTTTAGCATGAAGAGTCCGCAGAAAGCCGAAAAGAATAAAGAAGTTTTCAATTATAAAACTAGTCTTTTTCTGGTATATTTCTCATTGCATGTAATAAATCTGTCGTTAAACTGTTACTATTGTTGAACTTCGAAGGTCGCTTAGCGTCATTCGAGGTGGTACGAACCTTGGCACGGTTAAGGTCTGTCGTAATAATTATTAAACAAACTTATCTCAATATTTTCGCTGTCTTCTACACTAATCCAAAAGAGGAAATCCTAAACGTCCTGCTCTAGCGCGATTCCCAACCATTACAGTTTATACATATATTATGAACATCATTTAATGAATATCACGCTTACATCCCACTATCCTCCAGCTGTGCGCTTGAAGGTGAGGTTGGGAGGCTATCCGCCCTCTTGAGTCTTGCCTCTCAGGGAAAATTAATACCGGAAGGAGTCTTTTCACTGTGAAGTTAACTAGCATTGTACCAGTGCCATATGATCTCGAGAACTGTACTCAGTGCACGTTCATGCTGGTACATTTTCCCCAGTTGGCCAACGCCCACGATGGTCTCCTGGGCGCCTCATGAGAGCTGCTACTCCCAACGGGGCGCAACTACCGGTGTTGTAGTCCCTACCTCTTCTGACCACCAGCGCCCGGTGCAAATGCCCAATATCCCTCAGCATCCCTAGGCACATAGAGATTTCCGGACTCATATGGTACCCTACCCAACCTACCAATATTACAGCTGTAAGGTACAAGACCGTAAAACCTGAATAATTGGACCTCATGCTGGGGCGTTCAGAATTTCCTCCTTTGGATCGAGGGGGGGAATACGAAGAAAGAAAAAATTCCTTTCAGCACTCAGCCGAGACAAATAAAAGAAACGACCTGCCTTACTGGGAGAGGCAACTTCAACCCCCTACTACGAGGTCCAATCATTCCAGTTTCTACGGTACCGGGAAAAGATATCTCGCACAACAAATTCGATGGCGTGTAACGGTGTCATTTGGCACTAGAGTTCATGTTGCAGAAAGCGCTGATAAATTGAGTTTCCTTATAACAAGCTGATTTCAGATCCCCAACTTGCAGAGATCAGAAGGCGGTTAGGCAAAAATTGAAATATTTCGGCTATGATCGATTTCGAGTACCTTGGATTCTTGTCGTTTCTACCTCTCCAGGAGGAGTCCTATATATACACAAAATCTAAATACAGAAGCAAGCCATTCTTCATTTTCGCCAAAGTCTTTTTCCTTCGTTTCTCTGACTCTCCTTTTCCTCCCACACCACGTACCCAAACCTGTTCCAAAACCTTTCGTCCCTTAACCCCTTCATTCTGTTTCGACTACTTGCATAGTTTTCCTAGTGTTGTCCTTCCTGAACATTCCTGATACCTTCGTCTGTTTCGCTAACATCATAGTGTGACTCGAATTTGTTCCATCTCTTTGTGTACCTTAGTCTCAAACTCTCAGCTGCCCCTAGTGCCAATCCAGCATTGTCTCAAAACATCTCCGCTCCATCCAGTCTCTAGTCCTCACACTCGATCGTTTCAATTTCCATATCCGCAACACATTCCTAAACATAACTCTCCTGATCCAAACGTCCGTTGTCTTAGTTGATGTCGTAGATATGGAGCCTTCGTGCCCATTTTCAACAAGAATGAGATAGGGCTTTGGTAACATATGAGGAGGACAGAGTGCAGGAGCAGATTACGGCAGAGGAGTCGATCTGGATCCACGAAATTCTTATCCGAAAATTTGGGGGTTAATTGTACACTTAAACCCCCAAATTAGGTTTTCTTTTCCAGCTCTGCACGATATGTGTAAACACCACCCCCACCCACTCTTACATCTCCATTGAGATTCAAAGGTTTTTTTTACACTACCGTAGCCCGACCAACGCCACCTGGCAAGTTTAAAGTAACTTACCAGGCCGTATCGTAATAATACTATTGTATCGCTATGTGAATCAGCTATTGGAACCCTACACGCAATCCAGCCATACATAACAGTAAAGGCTTTCTTTTCTCCAGCTGGGCGAATCGGCCCCCCCCCATGGTAGCTTAATATAAAAAGAGCCCAATAAGCACTCCGGAGAACTCTGGGAGGGTGGTTGTTCCAATCACGTATAAAACCCAAACACATCCAATATCTCCAACCCACCGACACGTGCAATTAAAAATTCCTCTTCCGATGTCCGAAATCACCCACACGGTGGTCAAATTGTTTTTCCGATCACTGTTAGAATCTATTTCTTTGAGATGCGGTGTTTCCTCGGCAATACAGTTCTCGTGATTCCTCTGCCAACACTTTTCAGAAGCGTGAGCGAGGGCTTGGGATTTTTTTGGGCCAGATTCGTCTTTTGTCTATTCAATCTCCCGGAATTATAGGCTTTAAGAGCAGAAATTAAATTTATTTTTTAGTTATACCAGTTAATTCGAAAGTGTGCTGAAACTTTATATAAAGCACTATAGGAAAAAGGAAAAGGTACGGCATATGCTAATTACATATCTCCCACTCGACTACCATTTTCCGCATAAATTGGGACCTTCCAGATATTAGGAGTGTTCTGCCATTCAGAGAGTTATAGGTAACCTATGAAATTTTGGTAGTTTTTCACAGGAGTCGTCATTGCCCCAGTGAGCACAAAAATATGCTTTTGGAGAAAAATAAAACATTAATAGTAGTCCGCGGACATTTGCCGCTCTTCATGCGGGTGATCCCAGACCCACCCGTGCACCCCAAACTCCGGACGCGGGATTCGGGGCCCATGGGGTAGCAGTCGGGGTGCCTTCTCTGGCCCATCATTAGATCCCTCATCTTCCTCGTCGCTATCGGAGCTAGCGGAAGACTTGCTCTTCGAGCTTAGCGTTTTCGGCCCCCCAGCGGTTTTGGGCGGTGACGCCTTGACAGCATCCAGGAGGTCATTTTTTCTCATGTAACGTTTTAGACGCATTGCAATGGTATTCGTTGATGGAACACAGCCACGCCCGGATCTGATACCCCCCATGAGCCAACGGACTTGCTTCCTGGTATACCCCAGATTGTACTCCAGCGAAAAGATAACCTCGGTGAATCGGGTAATGCGGGGCAGGAAGATGATGTCTGCTGGGCTCTCAAAGCAAGGGTCTAATGGACCTGGGATTCCTTGTAGTATTTCTTCAATTTCCGCGTCGTCTTTTACGTCTTCCCGACTCATAGAAGTCTCTGGCTCTGAGTCTAACGCTCCTGACCTACCGCCAACTTTGTCCTCAATTTGCAGATCCTCCTCATCTGAGTACTCCACGTCCTCGTCCTCATCTAGGTCCTCCATCTCCCCGTAGGTCTTATCCGGACTTTGAATCTCCTTAAGGCCCCACATCTCATGCCGTTCACGATGCCATGTTTCAAGGCGGTGTCGCCTTGCTGCCCGAATTATATTCTCCGCGTACTGGGCTTCTTCCTTGGTAACAAACTCATCAGACCGTCCTGCGCGAGGGCCCCTCTCACGTAGTGATCTCAGTTCCCACGGCTTACGCTTCTTCGCGCGCTCATTGTACCGTTTGAGTCGCTCCTCCCTTTCAACCTTGGCAATATGCTCAGCATAGCGATCAGGTGCTAAGTAGATTTTTCTTGGCTTAACGGGTGGATCGAAATCGTTGCATGGCTCTTCAGAGTCCTCGCCGGATGGAAATTCGGATACGGAGTCGTCCGTTTCGGAATGTGTCTGCTTAGGCTCCTTTGAGGGGGATAGGTGGAGGGATTCGTCTCTGCCGGTGTGGCTTGGCCTCTCGCTTCCTGAACCATCGCAGATAACCGTGAGCGGTTGGCAAATGGGAAATATTAGAGAAAACTTGGATTAGGGGGAATATACTTTCAGAATGATCCACCAAACTCCCGTTAACCCCGCAACCCCGTTTCCGTAGCTTCGGTACAGCTGGAGATACTGACCAGCTATCGTCATCACTTTCGGAGCTGCTCTCGGAGCTACTTTCAGAGCTACTTCCAGCGCCACCGCCAGTTTCTTCGTTGCCTTCTGCAGAGGACACCGTTAACCAAGTGGAAGAGGATCCATTAGAGACACTAGATCTCCTTCTCTTGGGCCCGGTACGAAGTCCTACCATATGTCAGCAAATTTTGAACACAATGGAGAAAAGGTCTAAAGAAGCATACCGCCATGATTCGCATAATCCAGCTTACCCTCTCCTCCGTTACAGCTCTCTTTGCGGAATCTCCTTTTTGGCGCCATCTCCGGTAGTATATGTATTCCAGGAAGAGAGGAAGAGGGAAAATAATTCAAGAAAGAGAATATATTGAGGTAAAGGAAATAATCTATGTGAAAAATAAGAAGATATTTGATGCAGCAGGTATGTTGTGATGAGTTTTGACGATAATATGAAAAAGGGACTCCCCACCCAGGAGCAGAGAAATCTTGTCGTCGCGGCTAAACACTACGAGGAATTTCCAAGGACAAGATGGTGGTGTGTCCACATGCTTGGTTGAAAATTTGAAAACTCTCAAATGGGGGTCTAATGGTTTTCAATGTTGCTGCCCTTGACCTTAATGTTTTGCTCCCATTTCTATTCAACTTGAAAGAAAACAGGGCACAATCCCGCAGCCCTATTCAACCCTCCAAGCTTAGCCGCTGCGACATATCATGGTAACCGTGCAGGGCCGACAACCCTGAACTCCCCTGCATTTGGTAAATATCATACCAGTTATCTTGCTATCAATATTGAACTGGTACTCCAAGGAGTTATCGTATTGATACCCCTGGTATAGCTGAATATCAGCTATCCAGATGGACTAACAAACCCCTAGTTTTCCCCCATTCGCCGAGCTCTCTCCGGTTGAAAATCTTTCTTTGACAGTAGGCTGGGTTCTACGAATGCACGGAATTTTCCCCTGCTGAAATGGAACTGATATATAGTCCACTCACCAAGCAAAATAAGACACCCAGGAACAATTCTGTGCAAGTCTGTTTCAAACGACTAAAGGTCAATAAAAAATTAGATTTTTTCTTCCCCATTCCCACTTGAGTTCAATTTGCTTTTAACTCCTGCCGATGCCCTTTTGTAGAATTTTCGCGGAAAAATGTTAACCCGACCCGGAGGTCCACGACCGGGTTGGTCCCATCATAGAATCTCAATCGGTAAATCGCCCGTATTGCAGGGGGTGCCGCAGAGCGCAAGCGCACCAAGTGAGAATCGGAAAGAGTGAAAAAGTGTTTCTCTTGATTTCACAGAAAGGACCACTAATACAGAGTGTTGGCATCCGTGTTTTTCGGCCTCAATATGAGGTTTTCCCGCGTTTCTTCATAAAAAAAACAGGACAGACGACGAAACCCCATATAGTTATCACCAAGCTTTAAAGGTCTATGACTAGTATCATAGTTGGTTTCAGTGATCCACAAGAACTAGTAGGAAATAAAAAATAAAAATAAAAAGTTGGAAAAGTGGAAAATCCCTTCAGAGGAGAATGGCGAAGTAGGTATTCTCCTCAATACTAGATATTTTACAAAATGTTATATCTACTACTGGATGTCGGCAAAAAAAGGTAACCTCTTTACAACCACAAATCCTCTATCATTTAAATTGCAATCTAAGGAGACGAGAATACATCACTCACTGAGCCCTTACCTAAAGTTAAACCTATGATATCATAGAACTAACAGTTGACGTTAAACCCTAACTTCTCATATCCCATAACACTAGCGCCTAGTCCAACACAAAGAACTCACTCAGGGCATATTTGGCAACAACCGTTCCTATCATACAAAGTGACCATTTAAAAATGGAAGGGCGAACATTTTTGTATGGGAAACGGTCGCAAAACGGAACAAAGAAAGTCAAATATCTGACCACAAACGCAAAAATGGGAAGGTTCCCCAAAACAACCAGAACTTCGAAAACTACCAGGCAGATCTCTGAAATTGTCCTGAGCCCCCGAGCAGTACTTGGAGCTAAAACTTCACATCAAGTCAATCCCTGTCCCCGGAACTTCCCCTTTCGAGCAATCGACCCAAGTAGCCAGTCCGTCCGGCTTCAGGTACGGCAGGACTACCCCAGGCTATCTCAGTGACGGTCTGGCCGGACTACGGGAAAGCTGTTTTGACTTAGGTTACTGCAAGATTCGGCCGGGCGGTTTCCTGGGCACCGCCTAGCTTTAGCGCCCGTGAATAATTTTGACCTGACTGATCCAGGCTTTTCAAAATCATAGTCGGAGTAGTCTGACTGCCGACCTGTCGTCGAGACTGGCCGCTTGGGGTTACTGCTTTCGAGTGTGGAAGTTTTGAAAACAGGAACGGTAAGGGGGCTCATCACCAATGGCACAGCAGCGCACCGTCGGTGGTTGGGCCGAGCTTTTCCTCCGAGAGGCATGGAGGGTTGGCTTGGCCCGAGGATTACGCCTGCTATGTTTTTTCTCTTATGATACTTTACCTTCACTTTTTGCGTGCCATTTTCGGTAAAGATCTCAAATTCCAGTAATTTTTACACAATATCCCTCAAATGCCACAGCTAGTTTACCGAATTAGATAATTTTTAGCTAAGATATTTTGTTGTTTTTGTTTCTATTTCTTCAATTGTCAGTGGTGGGCTCGCTAGTACTAGCCAGACTTTCTCATAAAAAAACCCCCGACCAACTACACTTCCACACTACTACCAGTGGTCTATAATACTGGTTATACCATCTTTCCATTGCGAGGAACGCTCCTCTCATCCTATCTTCCCTGTGTTATCCGACATATCTGCCCTCCAACACCCGGTAGGCGCTTCAACAATTGGTCAACAATTCAACCATTTTCTGGATTATAAAGAGAAAATCACAAGAAATTCAGACGAGTCCCAAGAAAAGGTCGGGTTTCACCGCAATTATTACAGCACCCATGGATCCTATGTCTTGCACTATGCACTGTATATACGTAGCTTTGGTGGAAGAAATATGTTTAAAAGGCGATAAGATTTAATGCCAAGAATTTGGTTTGATAGAGTAAGTTATGGCAGAAACACCCAGCAATACCGATCCTACAGTTACTTTTCCAAAGAAAAGGGTTATTTTCTGTCATTTTTTTCTGCTGTCCCGCCGATCACCAACCTCACCCCCGGGTGCAGGTCTAGAGCTGAATTCTGCCACCTCACAGCAGCATTAGCAAGCCCCATAGTCTTACTGAAGGCTACGATACGTTCTCCAACCTCCCAGTCCCCATAGGGCAGGACGTTTCAATGCTCCTCCCCTACATGACGGATTATTCAATAATAAGCCAATCTGAGCGTGAATAGAACTCCTGGGCTCCTACTAATTTCTACAGGGGTTCTTGATATCTTAACCACTGCGCTAGCCATTTATTTCATAGAATGTTTGCTTTGGAACAAATACTTATTCCACTAAAAGGTAGGCTTTCAGATACTGATGAGAAAGATGGCGTGCCTAGCCAAGATGTGAGTAATAAAAATGGCAAGATCTCACAATGCCATGGTGGCTATGAACTTCATGAGCCATTATTAACAAAATATAATTTGATCTTGCAGTACTAAATTATTCTTCACACTTTGAGTCTACAATATCTAGCCGATTATGTCAGCGGGGTCTCCAGTGCTTTGTCACTAAAAACATAAGTGCATAATGTTACATTTCGCAACAATGGTGCCTAAATTGTTAAGTTAGACTAGCGAGCTGCTTTTGTGGAGAAGTTTCGGTAACGTTATTATTTCGTAGAGCAGAGGAGGCCTTTGAACAGCATATTAGCCTATTGTGCTCCAACTACGACATTCAGCCCAGCATAACAAACAAAAGCCAGGAACGGCACTACCCTCTCCCCATGTGCTAAAGCGTAAAGTGGCTCGGCTTTACAAAGCGTTATGAACAGTTGATAGCTTGGATAGTTCAAACCGGACTTGCCTACGTCATTGTTTACATAAATAGCCAGGCCCTCTGCTTATGTATTATATGTCTCCTTCACACTTTGAATAAAATTAGGCACAGTTCCGTAGGAAAATGACCCAGAAAAACATCTCTCTCCATTTGAGGGATATATTCCAGAAACTCGTGACACTTGAGGCCTTTGCTGTAAAAGTCTAATAACAGTAATTGTGGGCAGTAGACTTATTAGGAAGAGTGTTCCATTAATACCACAGGTCACGGCACAGTAAGCAACCGATCCCGTACAGTAAATTACCGATTAAAGTTACAATACCGGAAAACCGCATCCCGCACTATAAAACATGATGCCGGGCAAAGGCCTTTTGCCATCAGAGTTCGTGTTGCGGAAAGCGCCCATTACTCAATTTTTCCCACAACAACCGGATCTCAGATCACCGACCTAGAGAGATAAGAGTGCGGCTAACTTGGACAAAAGGCTTAAAGATGAGACTCTGACAGCATGAGAGAGAGATCTTGTACAGGAGAGCACTACCAAGGAGGACCCAAGCTAGATATTTGATATTCTACTCATCAATACCAGGGATTAATTATGTGTTTAAAAAAACCTAAACTGGATTTTATTCCCCCTTCCTCCTCAGTACTCCATGTGTAAGCCCTCCCCTCTTACATCTCCATTAAGATGTACAGTGCTCCCTATACTAGCTCAGCTAACAGCGTCCGGAGAGCTTACGGTAAGAAACCGTACCGTTTGTTGGACACGCAATTGGCGTACGGGTACGATACATTACGATTAAATTAATTGCGTTGACAACTCCCCCGACGCGGCCAGCCGGCCTGTGTCCCGCACCTACAGACCCGCCTATACCAACAGCGATCAAGAGGAAGAGTGCTTCCCTCAACGCCTTTCCAGAGAAGCCCCTCCCAGCACCGTACCACATCGTATCGTATACCATGTCATGTAAACTTATCCTTCAAACCATAAATACCATCGAGTGATCACGCATGAGAAATACACAAATCCCAACCATTTTGACTCCCGTAACTTATAGTCAGCTGATAAGAAAAGCAAAAAGTAAAAAAAGCACAGGCTGGATGTATCCTCCATGAACGTAGTTGCGCATATCGCGAGCTAGAGAATCTAGTACCGCCATGGCGTTTTGCAAGTTACCTTTGCCCAAAGACCGATTAATTTACCAAATCTCGATACCAGATCCCAAATTTGGGCCATGAGTATGATACAAGGGCATGGATAAACCTCAAATAACTGCTCCAAAACTCCTTGTCAGACCTGTGTTTCTCTCCCCACTTCTACCACTAAGAATCATTTCCGCCTCCTAGAGCCTAGTGAACAGCGACCCCCAGTCATGATGCCCGATGCCAGGTATAACTCGGCTGAAACGGTGAAAGTAGTTGTCGTTCCCAATTATCATTCTACAGTCGCACCTCACTGTCCCGGATGGCCAAAATCCGGCCAAAATCCAAAGAATCTGCCCGGGACAGCGAATTATCCGGGACGGCGGATTGGGTTCTGGTGAAAGAAATTTTTAGAATTCAGAGAATTTCATCCGGGACAACGGGGGATCCGGGAGAGTGAGATCCGGGACAACGGGGTGCGACTGTATTCTCACTGATCACACATACCCCGTCGGTCTTGCAACCATAGCTCATTAGCGGACTTCACGTGGCTCTATAGAGCGATCCTCTTCAGCGTACTTGTAGTGATCCCTACCAGGAAGCCATTCTTTGCTCCAGGTCCCGACCTGCTCTCCGATAAACATGAGTCGATACATTTCAACTCCCCCGATGCAGCGATATATTGCCAAGGTGTAATCATAAACTTGGGTGCATTTCGTGAAAAAATGGCCCACTTCGCGTCCATTGCGAAGAGCACAATGATTGGCGTGGGGGTTTTCTGCTTGAACACCGCTTGTAGAACGGTGGCTGTTTTCCCCCATTTCTTAATTAAATTTTCATCAGGGCACATAACGCAACGCTCAACATCATTAAAGAAGTATAGTATCGAGTTATTCGGGTCTATCCTTTTACTTCTCTCCTTTTTCTTTTCCTTTGCTATCCCGAAGTCTCTTCCTGGCTTTTCCCCTTCAGTGCCCCGCACACTGTTTGCCGAGCCAGCAGTGCACCTCACAACAATCACCGTTCCATCTATAGACTATATCACCCCTGCCGACAAAAGAGAAGAACCCGGCCTTCCCAACACCGTATCTCCAGGTCTGTGGGCCAACCGCTATACAGGAAGACCCCCCCACTCTCCACGCGGGTGCCCGGGAGAGCACTATTATATGATATGAAAGGAAGTTGAGACCGAGACAACAGCGAAACCGGGTACGGCCACCCCATCGAGCGTAGCAATCCCGAGATCCCGGTATGAAACCCTGCGGCCGCAGCCGGGGGCTGTCCCACATCATGCCCTCACCACGATATCAGGAGGTTCGTATCGGAAATGTTCTTCGGGTAGGTCCATCCCTCACTCATTCCCCCCCCATCTCTCCCCTTATACGATATAAATATGCCCCTACGAACCCAATCGCATCTCTGCCATCATACACCCCAATGCGCCCCCATGCCCCGACCGCAAATCCCTTCCTCCTCCATATCACCAAAGCCCTGAAAACAAAATTGAAGAATGTACAGCAAAAATAGAACAAAAACCACCCATCATACCAACAGAACCCAGTTCTGACCATTCCTACACCTGCATTCCCCCCTCCCGCACGTGATAATAATAATGTAGAAATCGTAATCACGAGCATCACCCGCCGCCCCCATCCCAATCCGTCAAAAGTCGAGCATAGGAAGTAGGGTAGCAAAGATAGAATGAGGGATCAACAGAAAAAGCGAGGGTGGGGAGAGGTTCTCAAGCTGCCCAATTTCAAATTCAATACGCGGCTATGACCATCCCACCTATTCCAATCAGCCGAGCATATATACAGCCGCGTCCGGAAAGTCCCCACACCCCGTAAGGAAACTTACGAGCCCAGGAAACGCTTCATTAGCCCCTCCCCTTCCTACCGGTTCAGCAAGAAGCAAATTTTGACAAATATTTACAATACCCCTAGCTACATACCCGAGAACAGCCGTCTAAAAGGATGCTGTTGTATTCCCAACTGGTATGATTCCTACGGCACAAGGAAGAGTACAGTACGAGAACTTTACAGACGCGGCCATACAACCGATACGGTACTATTCATT
The DNA here is from genome assembly GCA_014065205.1 of Tuber brumale. NCBI lineage: Eukaryota > Fungi > Ascomycota > Pezizomycetes > Pezizales > Tuberaceae > Tuber > Tuber brumale. The sequence continues at coordinate 316,086 of JACCEG010000035.1, read as the reverse complement.
TCCAGAATGTATTCCAAATGCAACGGTAGGCGGCAGGCAGGACACACATCCGCGCTTTCCACACAATGAACACTTTTTGACAAAATCCCTAGAATACCGTACTAGAAAAACGCCCAGCATTGAAGACTTCACCCCTTCACATACCTATAAAAAAGCGAAATAATTGGGAATCACGCTAGGACGTTCGAGTTGCCTCTCCTGGTGAGGAGGGGTCTGTTGTATTTTCCTTTTTCTTTTTATCTGTCTCAGCCGAGGGGCTGAAAGACAACCCCCCCCCGCGCCGTGTTTCCCTCCCCCCAAATCCAGAGGAGGGAATTCTGGACGTCCTAGCGCCATTCCCAATTATTTCGGTTTTTCCAGTACAGTACCCCGACTTTTTCTCTCCTTTCCCCTCACGATACACCGCAACCCACCGCATCCAACCAACTCAACTCCCATCTCCTCACCCCCATAGACCCTCCCAATCATCACCTCCATTTCTACCATACAATCCTCAACTCCGCCCTCCCCAATCCAATCCAACACAGCGCCACCACCAATTTACCCAACAAACAAACAAGCAAACAAGCTTTTCCCCACCCGTAGCACCGCCTCACACAACCCCCAATCCAGGGAATACCCCAGGTAAAATCGCCTATGGTAACCCCCCCTTATGATAAGGAACACCACAACGACGAGCTACAAGTGCTAGTCTAAGTTTTAGGGGGTTGACTCAAGTCCACCATTGCATTTATATATATAATTATATAAACTAAACCAGATTAGGAAGTTTTGAGTGATAACTCATGAGAATTTTTTCGGTGGCTGCAAGAAAGTCGGGGCACTGTCACCGCGCTCGAAATACCCTTACATCTGAGGAATAAAGAAGGAAAATGAATGATATTATAAATACACAGCACAGCACAACACACCGCTATACGGAACTATGATAAAAACCCGTAGCGAGCGGGCAAAGAAAAAAATACCCTATCCCAACCAACCAAACCAACACGGATTTTTCGCCGCGCCGGTAGTACTAGTACAGTACTAGGGGGTTGATAAAAGTCGCGTCCAACTCCATTACAAAGTGTGGCATTTGCATGTTCACTAAGCCATATTAGGAAATTCGAGTGATAGCTAGTGAATATTTTTGGTGGCGGCAAAAAGTCTCGTCCGGTCACACAAGCACTCGCTCAGAACATGCTCGAGCAACATGGACGCGAAATACCCTTACACCCGAGTACATATTTTATGATTCCCTGCTTTGTCGAGTACTTTATGATATTATTATACAAAGTATTATACCCGGCGGCGGGGAAGGGGGGTACTGTACTTCGCCACAAGCAAGCAAATAAACAAAACGGAACATTTTGACAAAAAAGAACAACAAAAAAGTATTCGATACGAAGTGGTGGTAGGGGGGGGGTTATGATACCATGGAACTTCCGAAACCAAGCTAGAACAAATAAGGCCATAACCTCCCCCCCCTCCCCCTCCCCCACTTCCTTCCCCCTTTCACGGTGGGGGGGGGGGGGAAGTGCTTATTCATGGATTTGGTATTCATATCGTTTACAAGTACTCGTACAGTCGCACCCCGTTGTCCCGGATCTCACTCTCCCGGATCCCCCGTTGTCCCGGATGAAATCCTCTGAATTCTAATCTGTTGTCCCGGATAATCCGCTGTCCCGGACAGATTCTTTGGATTTTGGCCATCCGGGACAGCGAGGTGCGACTGTACTCGAGCACGGTTCCTGCAGATTTGCACAACAACCGGTAGATGAAACAAACCTTGTATGCTCGTGCTCGAGTACTAGGATTATCGTGGTATAAATACTTTAATCCATCAATTTTTGCTTTTTTTCCTTTTCCTTTTCGACTACGGTTACAAAAAAAGATTACGGTAACACAAACGCCTAAATACCAACTTGAGGGACAAAATTTGCTGTGCTACTACCAGTATTTTGTTTTATGTACCAGTCATTCCTCCAAATGAATGAATGAATAAAACGACAGCGGCTAAAACTAACACAAACTCACTCTGCTTTCGTTCGTTCGTTCGTTGTCGTACGGACTTATTTCCTTTTTTTTTTCCCTTTGTTTTCTTGGGGAAAAAATAACTGGCTGGGCTAAACCACCCCCCCGGTCCAGTTGGGTGCGACTTGATTTAGACTACTTTCTACTACAGCCAATTAAATCCCGGTATGCGTAACACACAAACACTATCCAAACCTGGGATGTCTTTTGAGGCATTTGTTACACCATGGTAACCGCATCCGGTACTGGTTTAGCGTTCGCTTGGTTCAACCCCTTACTCGAGTAAATGGATTCCATGGCTCTGTGTTAGCGTTATGCGATGCGGCGGTCCGCTGGTATGACAGAATTTTCGAGGGTTGGTTTTTTGTTTGCCATTACGAGTGAAAATGGACGACGATAATAATAATTCCAGTTTAGAGAATAAACAAATCTCCAATTGCGATGTAAAAAAAAAAAAAAAAAAAAAAAAAAAAAAAAAAAAAAAAAAAAAAAAAAGGTACAAAGATTTCATCATTAATTTAAATCACCCAGTACTCAAGTGACTTCGTAATATCCGCCTGCGACTCCTGTCGAAAGATATAAAAATAAAAATAAAAGGAAAGAGGGGCCAATATAATAACCGCAATGTGAAAATATATATAAAAATGTATCAAACAAAAATCGCCAAAAGATTCAAGCCAAATGCGGAACCATTAGGGTATGTATGTGTATATGGGTAGAATTGAACGGAATGAAAAAGCCATCCCCCTTTAGAACTTTATTTGACAGGTTATTTTCGAAGAGAAAGAATGTAAAAAAAAAAAAAAAGCCCGGAAACTCTTCGCATTCAAGTATGTCCCCCAGCGGGCCAAAAAGATATTTCATGTTCCACGTGGCAAGGGCTTCCTTTTTTTTAAAACGATATAAAAAAAAGAAAAAAGAAAAATTATATCTCCGGGATTTCTGTTCTTCTTCCCTCGCTTCGAAAAAATAATCGTTCGTTAAAGGTTTTGGGAAAAAAATGGTCTTACAAGAGAAGAGCTGTAGATGACTTCGAGTTAGCTATGATGGAGGAGGGGATTAGAAGTAAAACGCACCGAGCCCAGCGACCATGACGACGAGCATGACTCCACCAACACGGACCTTGTCACCGGCGCCCGGGGATATGGGAATGACGGGGGTGGACGGTTTGGTAACGTTGGTGGAAGGAATGGCGGAAGGATACCCAGTTGGGTTGGCGAGCTTGGTAACCGTCGCATTCCATGCCGGGCTAGTCCAAACAGCCGCCGGGGTGGTGTAAGGCTTGCCAGGGCAATTGGTGACTGCAGGCCCGCAGGAGGTGACGGTGACCAGAGAGGTGGAATAGAGGACAGTTCCGCTGGTGTGGAGCCCACCAATAGCAGTATGGGTGCCTGAGGGGACGGCATAGGTAGGAACTGAATGAGTGGGCACGAGGGAAGTGCAAGACGAGGTAGAAACTGAAGAAGTGGGTGCAGAGAGCAAGGACAAAGACGGAGGGGCGGACGAAGAGGAAACCACTGAAGGGTTGGAGTTGGAGATACCGAATTGAGTGGTGTACTGGTACTTTCCGGTGGCATCATCAATCAACTGGATCCCATAGCGGGAGACGTCGGCCTCGAGGTCGGCGGCCGGGGTCCATGAGAAGGTACCAGTGTTGGGAGCCTTCTCAACGATGGGGTAGAGAGGAACAACATTGGTGGATGGGCCACGGAGGAGGAGGAGCGTGACGGTCCCTTGAGTGGTGGGCTGCGAATCAATCAGTAAACGCACAAATTTCCTTAAAGTATTCAGATTTTTAAAAACCCACATTCCAGGTGATGGTATAAGGAGAGCCAACTGGGACAATCTCGCCGAGCCCAGGCTTGCTGATTGGGTTTCCCTCTGGGTCTCCGACCGGAGTGGTGTATGCGTTCGCGAAAGAAGTAAGCGCTGCGGCCAAAACAGTGAAAAGAGTGTACTTCATTTTGAAATCGGAAGAAAAAAATCCTTAATGAGTGTGGGTAGTTGGAAAAAGGCAAAAGATTGGATCCCGAAGGTGAAAAGAAAGAATTTCGAAGAGTTGCTTTGCGCGAGAGAAATACGGTGAGGAAAGAGAGGAACGAAGGGGGGGGGGTGGAGTTGGTTTTATGGATGAGTTGCATGCGGCGGCCACCCCTCAGTACCCTTACCTTGTCCTCCTTTCTCAAAATGTCATGACTGACCAGGCTGAGATTACTTACTGTACTAGGGTCAGAGGCTATACGAGTGACTGGGAAATTTGGTGTGTGGAGAGGAGGCTTAGCACTGGCACTATTAGTTGGCTCAAATAATAACTCACGATTCACTCATGCCCACTACCGTACTGTACTCAGTACCACCGGTACAGTACTGTGCCTGTAGAATGCCGACCCCCCCCCCTACATACATTACAAGTACGAGTACCCATCCGTCTCCCAGAGTGAGACGACAGGGAAAAGAAAAATGTACCGTACAAACTTGCTCCCTCCCGTTACTTCCCTAATCCCCTAATCCTTTATCCATGATCTTGTACTGTATAGTACCACTCTTAGCAAGAGACTTTTAAAACTAGCAACTCCCACAAGTTGCTTCCGCTCGGACTCGGTCAAGTAAGCCCATGGATTACCAGACGAGCCTCATCCCATGATTCAACCGGGTGAAGAGGAGAAATTATTCCGGTCACCAACACCCCCATCCCACTGGTTTTCAATTTCACCAACTGGTATTGCGCGATGGGTTTACCTATGATTCTGTGCTGGTCGAGACATTTTAGTGGGTTTTTCCCCAACGAGTTTGGAAGCGAATTGTTCGTACCATGTTATTCCACAATAAAAAGGGGAGCTATCATGCCAGATCCAAGCTGAGTAAAGTGCAATACTGGTCCAGTAGCAACCTTGGCAAATCTCTTGTTGCGATGACCAGTGATTGACAGGCACGCTCCCCCTTTCTGTCACAACTCTTTGTGCGAAGACCCCGTTCGGTGGGACAAGCTCGTGGAGCGATGGAGACTCCCCAGCCCTTTGTCTCAACCCCGTGACGATGCAGATGCGTTGCGCCCAGCTTCTTCCCCGCGCTTCACCGCATCCAATAAATGCTGTCCACCAGGTCCCCCCCAACAGGACCCCGAACACTGCAGTCCTGAACAGATTCTGGTCCCCGCCCTCGCGCCGCGCACCGGCACTGGTAGAGTATTGGTACTTGTGCCCATGCCGAAACTCGAACATAACGACAAACAATCCAGGAACGAAAATGAATGATAAAAATCCCTGAAGAAATAAAAAAAAAGGGTGAAAGGTCCTTATTATCGATTTCGAAAAGGGTTGTCAGTTTGTCAGGTTTTCAACTTTCTCAAAAAAAAAATTTCCCCTCGACGCCACGCTTAGGGGCTTAGGTTAGTTCTCGAGCGGAGAGAGGTAAAGTTCAAAGCCAGAAGAAGGAAAGTGGGCCGTGGGAAATTGAGTTCCCGCGAGAAAAACATCCCCGAGAAACCCCACCACCCATGACCTTTTCGAAAATCGATAATATCGGGAAATTCAAGGGGTCGCCCCATGTCCGTTCCCACTTGGCACATGCAGCGAGAGACATCTACTTGTACCGGTATCCCTGTAGAAAAGAAGTGATGCACCTTTCATCCAATCTCTCGCATCAAGCTAACTTAACCGCTTTCAAGTTAGACGCACACTTGCACCTAGTATACTCGAGTACAATCGTATTCGAGTACCGTTGAGAGTGGCCTCTCTCCTCTCTCCTCGCCTCTTGCCTGGATTTAAGGTTTGCTATTACAGATGTAAAATTACCGCACCTACCGGTATTATGAGTACAGTCGCAGCTCGCTGTCTCGGATGGCCAAAATCCGGCTCAAATCCAAAGAATCTGTCCGGAACAGCGGATTATCCGGGACAACAGATTAGGTTTTGGTGCAAGAAATTTTTAGAATTGTGAGGATTTCATCCGGGACAACGGGGGATCCGGGAGAGTGAGATCCGGGACAACGGGGTGCGACTGTACTCGAGTACTCGAATACCGGTACGGTACGGCATCGTACAGTCACACCCTGCCGCCCTGGACATCGATAACCTGGACATGGTTGTCTCATCTGAACCCTCTGAATTCCGAATTCCTTTACACAAAATCTGACCGGACCGGATCGCTCGCTATACTTGTACCAGGTTCTTTCGACTTTGGCCGTCCGGGATAGTGGCGCGCGACTGGGAACATCTAGAGACATTCGGGGGACGAAGATGAGCGAAGACCGTGACAGCCAACCATCTCAGTCAGTGTGCGTTCTTAAACAAGACATACCGGTACGGCAAAAGGAGCACCGATGTCTCTGTTATTAGCGTAGAGTTCTCTCTTCCGATTAGCAGTCACCAATGGGAGCTTGTCCCAGTTGTCATCGGTTCCTGGTAGCCTCCAAGCCAATCAGCAATGGCGCCCGGAAATTGCATCATCTTTATATCCCTGGTCCCCACGCCCTAGAACAATCTTCCCAGCAAGGCCCCATTAGTCATTCCCGCAAAACAGCAAGAGCTTGCCTCAGAGTGATGTCTGATGATGCCTCAGACTAAAACTCAATGCGGCATTGGTGTTAATGGGGTCTAATGGTACTGATCACGGTAGGCTACTGGTGCCAGTAGTAAGGCAGGTATCAGACCTCTTTTGCTTCCTCGATATCATGACAATGAAGCTCCTTACCGCTTGGCTAATCATCATGATCTGATTCCAGGGGCGGCGCCGCCAGTCTCATAGACACTCGGACCCTAGGGTACCGGTACCCGAGCACTCGTACAGATGCAATGGGTAAAGTGTCTTGATGGGGAAATTGCATCATAACAATAACGTTTCATAAATATTTTCAGACGGGAAAACATTGCTATTCCTTGGGTGGTTTGAAACAGTAAAATCCGTTGCCGGACACACCGGACCAAAAGTAGCTACGAAATAGCTGTTGCTGGCAAAAGAATTGGGCTTTTCACAACATAACTGACCCAGCACATTCCACATCCGGCTTAGCCAGCCTGGTAACGAATTTTACTGTTTCACACGGTCCAAGGGATAAACTGACGATGATTCTTATTTCCCCGGGAGCGATAAACTTATTTACAGTGCCCCACTTATTATACCAGTATGAACGGTCAGGTAAGATAAGCTCAATATAGGCGATACAATGCTTCTTGCTGAAATACCGGTACCGGCAGCAATCTTTACTTCGGCTACTCGGCGCACTGGATTCCAATAAGCTTCCTCGATCGGATTAATTCCATACCGTTATACCGCCATGGTAAATCACCAACAATCCTTTTGCGCGCTCGTTTCAAGAAGCGTTTTTTTGTGGCGCAGCTACGTCCCGACACTTTTTTTGATCGAGCTGCACCAGTTTTACGGAGAGGCCAGGCCAACCGGTAGGATAACGAAATCGACCCAAAAGGTTGCTTGGTCCCCAGGGAAGTTATCCGGAGGGTGGGGGTTGCTTCACCGTACCGGTACTGGTGATCAAAGAGCAAAACACGTGTGTGCTCTTAAGATGTCGGAGGCCCCCGGTGAACACTATTGAGCAATCATGCCCCGGGAGGAGGAAAATGGCTCGGGGAGCTCCGGGCACCTTTTGCGGCCGGTAGGAAATTTACTACAAGCTCCTACAGTGCCAGTGTTCCGCGGGGTCGGTCGGTCTTTCGGATCGATCTAGCCGGAGATCTGAAAGAGCCTGGGACCGGAATGCTTGCCTGTCCAGGCCCACCTAGAAAATGGCCTACGGCGAAGCGGGGTATTCTGTATGGAATGTGTAGCTCATGCTGTGTGTACAGTACAAGTATATCACCTCGGAACCCATTCGTCCTGCTTTGACACTGGGGGATGTTAAACCTATACCTCATAAGACATCACTCTTTAATTGAGGGAGGTTTCTACACATGGTAGGGGTATGGTGCTCGGCTGCATTCGAATTTCTAGCAAACTGCATTTCTACCATGGCTGATGACGTCAACTACCGACTGTGTTTGTCCGGAAGCGTTGACTACAACTTGCTGCCAGTGTGACTGGTGTATTAGTGTAATATCTCTTCTATTTTCATTTGCTTTTCTTACCCAATGTTTTCTCCCTCCACATCGATACCCCCCCCCCCTCTCCACCTTTTGAAGTATTGCCCACGATACAGCACTTATTAGATTTCGACAATAACCGGGACTTGTTCCTCCTTCACGAGCAAGCAAAAGTTCCCACAGCTAGTTGAATTTACTGGGGCCGGCAATTAGGTTTGTGCAATCGAGCTTTAGGTATTTCAGACTCGGGAGGAGTATCTCGTTCCCATTACTCGAGTAAACATGATGTTGATGCCATCTAGTGGGTGAAACAAAACAAACATAGGGTTAGGGTCCGTTAGCGTTGGAAATCCCCGCATCGGTTCCCGCGTGTCTTGGACGGTGTGATTCGAGCATGCAGAATTAGAGGTCTACCGTACTCGAGTAGGGGCATCTACCCCACTGTGCTTTACCTTGGACTAACTCATAGGGGAGCTGTTCCTCGGCCGCAACGGGCAGTTTACTGTGCTTTGCAGGTGCCGGTACTTTTTACTGGTACAATAGGTTGGTTACAGCTGCATGCAGGTTCACCAGAGTACATCCTCGGGTCGATAGCAATCTTGGACCGCACGCCACAAGCAAGCCACCGATGTATCAAAAGGAGTTCTAGCCCTTGGATTTGTTCCTTTGGAACCGTGGGTGAGTCCGTTGGCCAGCCGATGGTACCGTACTTGAGTAGAAACCCGAAAAGTTCACGGACCGATATTTCTCTTGGCGTGAAGAACAAAAATATGACACACAATATATATAGTACTCGGGTACTCTCCGAAGCCGAATCTCGCCAATGGCAATTGCCGCACCACCACATGGTTGTGGTGGCGTGTAAATTACCGTATGTATGATACGATAGATGCTGCAGCAGCGCTGGAGTGCTGAGAGCCAAGCAATTCGCCTTGAGCAAGAAAGCCTCGGCTCAGCCTTGGAGAGTTTTTTGGTTGCCCTACTCGAGTAAGGTGTGAACCACAAGAACTTTTTTGTGGTTGAAATTTTTTTTTTTCGTCATTATTACCAAATTTTACTTGCGCACGTTCAATACATAAATTTACTACGGTAGTGAATTGCAAGAGTGGATTACTATTTCATATATTTATTTCCGAGCAAATGCCGGTACGGTAGACTAGTCTACTGGCACCGTACTCGGGTACTCGAGTAGATATTGGATGGTCGAGCGATTAACGTTATCGGTGTTGGGCACAAAGCTCATCCTTGTACGAGTACATAGCACAAACTTGGCTTTAATCTCGTGCGGCTCTGTTTGGACCACCGGTTGAAAAAGCCCTTTTCCAACCGGCCTAACCTTCTCCCGAGCACATCTCAACACCAAGAAAAAAAATCCAAGCGGGCTTGTGCACACGACAGTGGAAGAGCTCACGATGCCATGATACTCGCGATTCAATTCTGATTTGACTTTGAGAGCACTATAATATTTTAACAACCCCCAGAGATTGTGCCCATAGACGCTGTATCCCATGAGGTACGATACCATTCCCCAGAACAGATGAATAATAAACAAAGCCCAAGCCCAATCCCAATTCCCAGAAAAAAAACACCAACCCCAACCCCAACCCCAACCCCAAAACCGTACCGTATCCTTCAAAAAAAAGACAAAACGCCCACAAACCCAAACCCAAACCCAAACCAGAAACCCAATCAATCAATCACGCAAGCGCGCCCCGCCTCACTCAAACAACCGCGACCAAAACCGCAACCGCAATCCCCCCAACAACCTTCCTGAGCAACCCCCCCCCGTCCGCCGCCGTCGTCCGGTTCGCATTCATCTCCCCAACCCCCCCCCGTTCCGGGGCCACCGTTGGTGGCGAGAGCGAGAGCTTGTAACTACCGAACAAGGCATTCATCAGTCATTATTCCCTCCGGCCGAATGGGGCACGGGAAGAAACCCGGAAGGGAACGAAAGCGAAAGACTTACTCCATAATTCCAGCACCCGCGTCCTTACATACCGGCGCTGACACCCCGGCGCCCTGAGCGAGGATGGTGAGCGGGAGGAGGAGGAGGAGAAGGAGGAGGAGGGGGTATTTTAAAGTCTTCATTTTTTGGGTCGGTGGAACTTAGCGTGGTGAGTGGTTGCGGGGGAGGGGAGCGGAGGTGGTATAGATAAGGTGGAGTTGGGTGTTGGTGGTGCACTGCAGATATGGTAATTCCCCCATCATGTATGTGGTGCGGTACGAGGACGTGGGTGCGCACGAGTTTTGGCTACGTATGCTGTTGTGTGGGTGACTTTGCAACTGCTGGTTTATCGTGCTGTGATTATTATTTATTTATTCATATATTTTGTGCGGTGTTTTGTTTATTGTTGTTATCATAAGGCTGAGGTTTTGGATGCCGTGGCGTGCGTACCGGGCGAAAGGATACTTTCTACTGTATGCCGGACAAGGTGATTGTGCTCCGGGTTGGTGTTGATTCCGGTTTGCCGTATCATATCATATGCTGCTGTCAGTACTCGCATTGCGCTTGTGCAAGTTATGATTTGGTGATGTGGCGGCGCGCAGGGATGTTGCGGAATGTGGGGATGAGTTGGCATTGGAGAGGGGGTTTTTTTATTTATTTATTATAATCTGTTTGTGTTTAACGATAATGATACTGAATTGTTGGTGGTCTAGTACTGTACTGTGCTCGTGAATGCGCTGTGTTCGGTGGTCGCATTTCCACAGCTACTTATTCTACGGTGTTGTTGAGGTTTGATTCTTCTGCCTGGGTGTTTATTTGTACCGGATCTATTATGCATTCTTCCCGTCCGGGTAAGTTATTCATGTTGGTTTCTGGAATGTTCATGGCGGGCCTCACAGTTGGGCATCCCCACATTGTGCATAATGGACATGTTGCATTGCTCATATTATCATACTTGGGTATTATAGAAATGGTCGGCTGTCCGTCTCGCCGGCTTGCCATCCCCGCTTATTCACGATGCGTCACTCGCCGTGCGATGACCCCGTTGGGGTTGTAAACTGCGAGTATCCCTTGCCATTCTACTTATAATACTTTCCTGCATGTTCTCTATCTTTGGTAACAGCCCCGGGATTCAGGGAGTGCCTTTGGGATCGCATCGTCCTGAACCGGATCGGCGGAGAAACCTTTTCCCGTCTACGGTATTGTGCTCGGCAAGGCTATCCCTGCCCGGACCGTCGCTCAGGTCTCGTATTGGCATTCGTCCCAATGATTAGCACATGGGCGGAACCTCCATCTGTTTCCAGTTCGCCGGGTCTTCTTATATTTTTGAGTACCACACCAATTTTGTATCTTCATATCCACCATACATTATCAACGTCTACGCAGGTTGGAATCGAAAAGCTTGACTGGGCAACAGCATTCAACACTTCTTGTCCATTGCTTGCGGTGGCCGCCATGCACCTCTCTGAAGTCAGTTGTTGTCGAGGGGGCTTTCTGGTTGGATAGCTTGCCGGTATCATCAACGACGGGAAGCTTGGATTGTGCTTTTTTCGTTAGGTGTTGGAGGAGTTTGTGGGGTCTTGCTAACTTGACAAACTACCTTGCTGGCTACTGCTCGGCGGATTTGGTGGTGTTGAGACTCGGATCTGGGCTATTCATTTGTTCAACGTCTGGCGTGCCTGGCCGGCTAGGAGGGAGGGGTGAATGGCTAGGAGAAGGAATTGGCCTTGACCTTCTGTCGAGGAGACCCTAGTGTTACCGTTAATGATTTCACATGACCGTCTACATATTATATAGAAACCCAGCCCACTTCTGCCGTACCGGTATGTAGCATGAATTTTGGGAACCTGGTTTAACCACTCGAAGAGGCTATCCTGGCGCTTCTCTCTAATGCTGATTCCAGTATCCATGACGCGGATGGAATGGCGTAGGGGTTCACCGGTGTCCCGTTCATGACCATCCGTAAAGTTTTCCTCGCTGTGTCAAACGGTAAATATTCGAATTTTTCCCAATTATCGGGGTGTCCGTCTGTTATGGCTGTCAAGGATATCTCCTTTAAAGGGCTGAATTTGATTACATGCTATTAATTAGGGGATTAGCCAGGACCTGTGTCGCTCTACTAGGGAATATATTGACCCACCGACTTCGAGCCTGGTGAGCGCGGGCTCGACCTGGAAACCTCACTCTATTCCATTCGTGCCTAGTTCCCCTTCAAACATCCTCAAAGCCCCCTGAACCATAATATCTGTTGGCTCACGGGAATAAAATTCACTGCCACTGGATTCGGATCCGGCTTGCTCACCAAGAATATCTATAATTAACGGCTGATGGTTAGCGTGTGGTAGGTGGTTTGGCCCGAGTCGGTGGTCGTTTCCGCATCTGCATGCGCGCCACGTTATTTGCTCTCTTGGGAAATTTGATAACACCTCGGCGGATTGCCGGGTGGCCGGGGGTGGGTTCCGTGGTTTATTCGGGGGTGTGTCGGGGCTTTTTTTTTTTGCCGGTTTTTTTCTTTCCGTTGCCTGGGATGCTAGTTGTTTTTGGTGGAGAGAATCTTGAGTTGTTCTTAGGTCTTCTATTAAGGATCTTCTCTTCTAGCTGGTGTTGCCGGTTGTTGTATCGACATATCCAGCGAACGGAGGTAGTTTCTATGATGGGTTCTTCTTGAAATTAGTCCTAGAATGAGGAACCTGGAGGATTGAGTCGGGGGGCTGAATGAATATCACGATAGAATGTGTGCATGGGTATCCGAAACCTCGACGGTTGATGGCGGAAATTTTTTGTTGATGTAGTGGCCACATTTGGTGGGATCTTTAGCAATCGTAGAGTTGGAGTCATGCGCAAACATCATCTCCCGGTGGGATACAAACGGCTCGTTGAGATTCATTCCTAAGCCCATACTGCGAAGAACAGGTACCCTCTGCGGTCTGCGGTGGAGAGAGGTGTAATCTTATCCTCAATGATTAATTTATCATGACTTGAATTCCCGGTAATCGTGGAAATTCTTGGAAGTTTTTCAGCGTTCAGCATTTGTTCGACCGTTAGCGTCCCACTGGTGGGTATCCTCCGGCGCCTGTGTAAGCTGTCACACAGACTGCGCGGCCTGCCCATCTATCACCCCGCCCGCATCCTACAGGGACACGACAGCTGCTGACCGAACCGGGAGAGCCTGATTCCTTCAAGGTCAGCTTCCCGCACCCCCGCTCTGCCCCTGGGCCTGTACGCTCAAAAGAACACTAATATTTCTGGGATCTGAATGTTACCAAGGCCTGTATCAAGAAGGTTGTTCTTGTTTTAGGTTTGTTTCCCCACCCCGGAGACGACATGGCTTGGCCTCGTTTGATCAAAAACTTCGAGATAACGGGAAGGCTTGCTAGGGCAGTACAGCACATAATTTTTAAATAATAACAATCAATAGCTTCTCGGCTAGATATTGAAAATACCTTTGAATGATAATATCGGTGTTGGTTCTTCAAATTTCTACTGCTTTGGAACGTATCAAAGAAAAGGTACGGGCTGGCATAGCTCACATGAGGTTGTGACAGGCGAATCTGCACGCAATTTTTGACAAGCAGTTTTGGAGCGGATCCAGTGGTTGCACTATAAGTTAGTCAGCAGGGCGCAAGGCTCTATGATAAACCCCGCATTTCCTCGGTTTCAAGCGATCGCGTTTAAGGAACTCCAAGTTAATCAACACCTTGCTCTCCACAACATCGAAAGCGACGAAAAACTAACAATGTCACAAGCTTTCAGTAATAACAATAACTGTTTCAATAACAATACCTCTTTCAATATCATTAACAACACTGCCCCTGATGATGAGTCTAAAATACTTGCCTGGCTGTCTCCGTTAGAGCCGTGGGTGCGACATCGGGACATTGGAGCCAAGCGTATGGACAGTGTAGGCGGTTGGCTACTGGAAAACAAGGAATTCAGACGCTGGCATAATGGCAGTAGGGAGGATGAATCTGGTCATGCGGCCTTATTCTGCGACGGCAATCCGGGAGTGGGGAAGAGCTATATCATGTAAGAGAGAGCGCAACTATGTGGGAGATCTAGGAATGGTATCACTGATAGGTTGCGATGATAGTTCACTAGTTGTAGATAAGTTATGCGACGAGGCCGAGGAGAAAGACGCTGCCGTTGTTTGCTTTTACTTCGATTTTGCTTCCCGAAGTGAGCAGTCGCCGGTAAATATGCTCGGGTCGCTGCTGAGACAGATTGTTAGTGGATTGGATGAGATTCCTGAAGTGGTAGTCCGGGGTTTCCGGAAGCAGAAAAAGGTAATTGGGGGTAGAGGACTACAAGTTCCAGGAATTTTGAAAATGTTCCAGACCATCACCGCAACAAAACGCACGTTTGTGTGTGTTGACGCTCTTGACGAATGTGTGCCAGAGCATCGGATGGTGGTTCTCGAATCACTAGGTCAGATTTTGCAAAGGTCGCCGGGTACTCGCATATTTATGACGGGGAGACCACAGGTTCGGGGTGAGGTTGAGTGGAAGTTGGGTGGAGCAGCAGCTTTTATATTAATACAGCCTACGGAAGATGGCCTCATTAGATATCTCCGCGAGAAGCTCTTGAATGACACAGCCCGTGGTATAATGAGCCCCACGTTGGAGGCCAATATTATGAAGATCATTCCCGAAATTAGTTCGGAAACGTATGTGGGAACGAGCACCGGGGCAAGGCTACCTCAGGGTAATGGCTGACATATTTGGATCTAGGTTCTTACTGGCTTCCATCCATATCGAGGCAGTCCTGCGAGAAACCACGATCGCTCGCCGCGGGAAAAGACTCAAGTCGGTGAAGGATGGAGTCGGGCTAGGGGGTGCTTATGGCGCGACGCTGGAGCGGATAATGGCTCAGGATGGGGAAAAGACAAAGCTTGCGATCGCCACTCTCACCTGGATTTGCTATTCGGAACGGCCATTAGAGGTGGATGAACTGTGTCATGCACTGGGAGTGGAGATAGGAGTAACGGATTTCGATCCCGAAAATGTCCCTTTGATAGACACATTGCTAGGCTGCTGTCAGGGCCTAATCACAGTCGATAAGGAAGCTTCCGCAGTGCGGCTAATCCACTACACGGTCCAGGAGTATCTCTGTAACCATCCAGGCCTCTTGGCTAAACCTCACTCAATAATTTCAGAAACCTGCTTGACCTATCTAAACTCACAACAGGTCAAGGGCCTCTCGGCCCGCCATCCCCCGGACCACCAAAGCATGCCGTTCCTCGAGTATTCTTCGAGATATTGGGGAACCCATGCGAACAGAGAGCTCACAGATAGTGGGAGGGCCCTTGCGCATGAGCTCCTGTACCGGTACGAAGACCATATATCTGCTATATCACTGTTGAAGCAATCACTACATCCCAGTTTCCATGGGGAGATTGGCACTTCCCCGGCCTTCTCCGGACTACACTGTGCGTCGTTCTTCGGGATTGTTGAGCTTGTGACTGCATTGATAAATGCAAAAGGTTGTGAGATCAACCAACAAGATTGCACAGCTAGCACACCACTCTCGTGGGCGGTGAGGAATGGACATGAGCAAGTGGTAAGGATACTATTGGAACAGGAAAATATCGACCCTAATGGCCTAGATGTGAATGGGCGAACACCACTCGGGTCCGCTGCTATCGCGGGACATGAAGGAGTGGTCAAGCTGCTGCTCGAACGGGAAGATGTCGACCCAAATCACCCAGATGAGAACGATCGAACACCACTCGGATGTGCTGCTGTCTTGGGACATGAAGGGGTGGTCAAGCTGCTGCTAGAACGGGAANATCCCGAAAATGTCCCTTTGATAGACACATTGCTAGGCTGCTGTCAGGGCCTAATCACAGTCGATAAGGAAGCTTCCGCAGTGCGGCTAATCCACTACACGGTCCAGGAGTATCTCTGTAACCATCCAGGCCTCTTGGCTAAACCTCACTCAATAATTTCAGAAACCTGCTTGACCTATCTAAACTCACAACAGGTCAAGGGCCTCTCGGCCCGCCATCCCCCGGACCACCAAAGCATGCCGTTCCTCGAGTATTCTTCGAGATATTGGGGAACCCATGCGAACAGAGAGCTCACAGATAGTGGGAGGGCCCTTGCGCATGAGCTCCTGTACCGGTACGAAGACCATATATCTGCTATATCACTGTTGAAGCAATCACTACATCCCAGTTTCCATGGGGAGATTGGCACTTCCCCGGCCTTCTCCGGACTACACTGTGCGTCGTTCTTCGGGATTGTTGAGCTTGTGACTGCATTGATAAATGCAAAAGGTTGTGAGATCAACCAACAAGATTGCACAGCTAGCACACCACTCTCGTGGGCGGTGAGGAATGGACATGAGCAAGTGGTAAGGATACTATTGGAACAGGAAAATATCGACCCTAATGGCCTAGATGTGAATGGGCGAACACCACTCGGGTCCGCTGCTATCGCGGGACATGAAGGAGTGGTCAAGCTGCTGCTCGAACGGGAAGATGTCGACCCAAATCACCCAGATGAGAACGATCGAACACCACTCGGATGTGCTGCTGTCTTGGGACATGAAGGGGTGGTCAAGCTGCTGCTAGAACGGGAAAATGTCGACCCCAATCGCGCAGAAGAGAACGGTCTAACACCACTCGTGTGTGCTGCTGTCAATGGACATGAAGGGGTGGTCAAACTGCTGCTGGAATGCGAAAATGTTGACCCCAATCTCCCGAGTATGTATGGCCGAACACCGCTCGGGTCTGCTGCTGTGAAAGGACACGAAGGGGTGGTCAAGCTCCTGCTGGCACGGGAAAATGTCGACCCCAATCGCGCAGAAGAGAACGGTCGAACACCACTCGGATGTGCTGCTGTCGAGGGACATGAAGGGGTGGTCAAGCTGCTGCTAGAACGGGAAGATGTCGACCCAAATCACCCAGATAAGAGCGGTCGAACACCACTCGGGTGTGCTGCTGTCGGGGGACATGAAGGGGTGGTCAGGCAACTGCTGGAACAGGGCGGTGTCGACCCTAATTGTCTAGGTGTCAATAATTGAACACCCGCCGGGTGGGCTGGTGTCGCGGGACATGATGCTGTGGTGGAGCTATCACTGGACTAGCGAGGTGTCGGCCCTGGTAGGATAGATAAACACGGTGGTACATCACTCTCTCACGCTCATGGGAACGGAAATGAGGGAGTAGTGAAGCTTCTACAGGCCCGCAAGTCTGTGGAAACCGGAGATCCGCACCCATCCCACCGGCTGTGAAAGACCAGAGATGAAGCAGAAGCACAAAATACTCCCTGTATTACGCTCAAATCGCCTGGGATTTCTCTTTTCCTAGTGCCCACCCTACTCAACCTCTGGCACTGGCTATCGTTGGCGGAAGTCCTACTTGTATGCAGGTATATACCTCTCTGAAACCTCCGCATATTTGCCAACGTTTATGGATTAAGGCTCACGGATTTCTGTTTAATATTTAGCGTGCGGTAGCCGGGGGAGTATTTCCTTTGTCAACTTGCACTATTTGCCTTCACTTCAGTTCTCGGTCGAGTAGATTCCTTTGTTAGAAAATTTCCTGTTTCCTGTTTCCCGCTTCATTTTTTTTCTATTTTCTTTTTGTACTTGTCTCTTCCATATCCCCTCTGTTCGCGATATATGTGGATAGATGGACATTTAGATAAACTACACATACACTATTCCTTCTGGTACTGGGGGAGCTATTTACCGCGTTCTCGGAGCTACCGTGAAGGGGAAGATCGACTCCTGACGCTGTGACATTGGGGCTGGTATGATATTATTTTCGGCGTCAATTGCCACTCGACTTACCCATCCGCATCCTGGAAATACCAATCGTTCTATCGAACCCAGCCCGAACCCCGCACCTTCTCCACTTTATCCACTATGCGATGATCAAGCGTAACCATTAAATTAGCGCGAAGGCAGCAATATGCGGGAGATATGTAGTTATGCGCCGGCACCTCAAACCAGGTGCGCGGGAAATTTGTGTTGCTTAGAAAGCTGTAGTTATTCATATCCATCAAGTGCAGCAGTGGTCTATGATACTGTTTTTGCTATGGTAGGGTAGTCTCGTGGAAAGGACGGGGGAGATAATCAAAATCGGAAGTCTATAACTAATATTCAGACTTTGAATATAGTCCTTGGTTGTTGGTAGATGTAGGAAAAGTGCTGTGCGGGGGGGGGGGGGGGGGGGGGGGGGGTTATGAAGTTGTCACGGCATACGGGATTAACTTGGGGGGTGGTCGTGCATTCTCAGAAAACCTTTGCTGTGATGCAGCAGCCCGCTCTATGTTTAAATCGGAGCAGACAGGTATGCCATTGCGCTGTGCTGTAAATTATTTGACCAACTATGATACCTCGCGGTGACTCAAATCTGTGTGCCTAATACCCATATTTATTCCAATCTTCGACCCCCCCACTCTAATCGCTCCCGAACAGCGGTGGTACCGACGACTGCTATCGTAGTCCTCCCCAACGGGTGCTGATACTGTTGACGGTGCCCCCTCCGTATGGTGTGTTACAGCACACCCTATTATCTCATAACCTAGGAGACACCCAGAAGCATGTGTCGGCGGGAAGTTTTGTTCAACCCCAATATCATCTCTCCCTTTCTTTCGATTATGCATTCTAATAGTGCTAACCAATCCCGCTCAAAAGTTTGTGGGAACACGAACCCGAGTCAACCCCCCCCTCCTCCAACGCCCATTTGTGTCTGGCCGGGCGAAGAAAGTATGATATCATAAGGAAATTGGGAAAGTATGATATCATAGATATAGGAAGGTTAAATAATGATTAAGACGAGCTCCACTATAATATACCATAATTATGTAATGTTATACATTTACCTACTGGCATATATGATATTACAATGAAAAGTAAATATTGTATGATAGAAATGTTCCCCAAAATCATTTGTATCGACAAGAAGAAAAATATTGTTATAGTCTAACTTGCCTTATAGAATTACAGCCCTGGTCGGGTCCCCGGGGCATAGGTTATGTCAGTCCGGTTCTCCGGGATTGGTTGGTGGGGTTGTTCCTGGACGGGCGTGTGCTAACTAGCACCTTGCACGGCTGGTAACTTGAGATAGTGTATCGTGCGGTGCTGTAAGATAGCCCGTGTTAAGGCTACTTCGACCAATGCAACACCGGTATGCCGGCACGTAGTGGAGGGGAAAGAGATAGTAGTGTGTGTGTGTGGGGGGGGGGGGAGGTTATCGGTTTACAGAAAACTAGGCAACAGGTATCATACGTACTGTACTGTGCATGGTTGGTGGATAAGCTGGAATGCGCTAAAAGCAAAGTTTTTTAAGCTATCATTACCCAACCACCATCGACGGAAACAACATAGGGGGGGGTTCGGAAAGTAATTTGCTACGATAGCTCCGGACGAAGTCCAGACAAAAGCCCGAGACAAATATACAGTTAATACACTTTAGACATGCTAATTCTTTATAAAAATTTCCTTTCTTCTAAAATCGGGTTTAAGCACATCTGCGGAGATCTTGTGGCTTGAAAACCCGGGGGTTTGGTGTGTTTTGGGAGTGCGTCTGCTTCCCGAACGACCTCGGTTGATACTGTTGAGAATGAAGTTTTCTGTGTGCAGCCGGAGAATCTTGTATTCGGTTCAAACTATCTAAAGGGGGGACAGGTATGGATATATATATATGTCCAGCTTGGGTGATGCGTAATCCCTCCTGCCACGTAATCCTCCTCTTACATTTTCGTGTCCACAATAGTGCATAGGAAGCAAGTGAAGAACAGCAACCTCCAATCAGAACCACAATACCGAACCGCAATATCACAACAGATACTGTAAACTAATAGTCGAGTGAGGAACTGTGAAACCAAGGGTTAGGGTTTAATCGTCCGGAAGAAATGCTTCATGCCTTTTACACACATTTTCAGGTATTATATCACTGCCTAACCGGATGCACCTCCGGGCTCTAGCGGATATCTGCGCTGCTATCATACTGGGTTCTGTGGTATTCCAGATAGCTCCCTCCCGGCTGGTCTGACCTGGTCTGGTCTGGCCAAGGCAGTTACGAGCAGTTTAACAATGACCATAATATCTAGACTCAATGCGGAACAATCCGGATTGGTTGCTTGTGGCTCCCAGGACACTGTATGATAGCTTAGATTGAGGAGTGGGGCGAAGGGGGTGCAGTACCAAAGGACAGGAAAACGCTTATCTCTACAATCGCTTGTTGGAGGTCCATATCTCACCGAGCTGTCGAAATACTCATAGCAAAGTGATACCTCATGGGTGTTAGATACTCGGGGGTTTGCGTGTGTAGTCTGTCGTAAATTGTCGTGGTTTACAAATTTTGTCACCTGTTGAAGGTATCGCTTTCTCGTCCTGTCGTGGTTCTCTTGCGGCAGTCATTGAAATAGGTCCGGGGGACAAGCTTTGAAGAATTTGTTGGGGGGTTTTTTTTGGGTTATTGGGTTTGAGCCACCAGGTCCAACCCAACCTAACCAAGAAGGTGGGTTAATCGGGGGGAGCTTGGAAGGCTTGCTTTGCAGGGAGGGGGAGTGTAGTTTGGATCTCTAGGTGAAAAGTCGGCTGGGTGGGTGAATCGTAAGATGCCTAGAGGAATGGCGAGGAGGAGGAGCGAGCACCGCATGCAAAAGTTAAGGGGTTGCAGCGGGCTTGGATAAGCCGCTCACCCGGTTGGGATATTTGACGGGTTACACTAATAGGGTTGAGCGTGGTGGCTAGGATAGGTGAGGTTGCTCCAGTTTGGGGGGTGGGTGACTCGTCAGAAATGAGGTTCCTCTATCACGGGTTGCTGCCTTGAGTGTTTGGGTAAAATGTAATAGATTTTTCGTGTCATGCTGGTAGTGGCCGGAGCCACGGGTAGTTGGGACGAAGTACTAGTACATGTTATTACAAGTATTTGGTAAAAAGGTGGTATATTAAAGAGGAAGGAGCGGGAAGCGAATTTGCAAAACAAGGTCGTGAACACATTTAGCTTCTCCACCAGCAAAAAGCTTAATGGAAAAACTCAATGGGGGTATACGTGGAATACTTATTTCGCGACAGGCAATGGCATATTATTCCCCTTGCTCTACATGACAGACGCCGAGGTAGTCTCCCGCCTATTGACCTCTTCCGCACGCTGCAGCTTCGCGTTCTTCATTGACTCAAAGCTCTAGACTCATTTAGAGAATGTCTATCGTGGACCGAGGCACTCTCGCGATAGATTGAGAAAAGGATCGGATTACTCGGGAGCACCGCAAGTGGCGTGGTTCCCCGATCGCACTCTCTCCCTCAGCTTGGCCCACCTCGCTAGTAACTTATTAGATAGTACTGCGCCACTCCTTCGCTAATTTTTCTCAGGCATTTCCGGCAAATGACTTCACCAAACCCCTCAATCAAAGCATCTCGCCCTCCTACAGCCCCCAGTTGAAAAAATCGGGAAACGGGGATCGAGCTTCTGGGGGTTTGATTGGAGCATTCGCTGTGCTCGAGCCAATTGAGTAACCGTGTTTCTGACTTTTAATTTCCGCATTTCCCGATCTTTTCGACTGGAGGCTGTAGTCTATCCCGTCAATAATCTCGTCAACCTCCCCCACAGCGCCTCCTGGTTTCTGCAATACAGGCCTTGGTGCCATCGCCCATAACATCTTGTACCTCGTTCGGCCATCTAATCCACTTCACTGTAGCTGCTCCGGTGACACTCACGGTCTGCCACTCCGCTAGCGCGAGTAAACCCCCCGATCCCAAAAAGCCCAACTTCCGTAGTCCATCCATCCAACCCTTCGCAAGGGATATCCCTTCGGCCGCGTACTGGTATTTGTGTATCAGCACCTTCGTCACCTCCGTCTTCTCGCCGGGATTGAGCGCAGAAGCGTAGCAGAATATTCTTCCGAACGACCTGTGTAATCACCGGCTGGCCGAGGGTCTTATGGTGCATGCGTGCTGGCTTCGTAATGAGGACAAAGTCCTCCATCGGGTGCTTTCACGCGTGACTGAGTTCGCGGTGTGCATTGGGGAAGGTGCTGCAGTTTTAATAACACAGCTAGCCTCATACTACATCGTTATTCAGAACCGAGGGCGGGGTCGCAGAGTGGGTGGGGCCGAGGTGGTCAGGTGTTTGAAGATGATAGAGAGAAGAGCGTTTGGGAGAGCATTCACCTAGGAACGTGCTGCGCTGGTGGTTCCCAGTGCTAATGGTGGAGTTGCTTGGCGGGGAGGTAGCAGGGTGGGAAAACGGACGCGGCAGAGATTCGGTGTGGATGGGATTGGGGATGCAGGTGCTGTGGATCAGAGGTTCGAGAGCGGTCTCAACCGTGAGGTTTCTCAGACTCCTTGCGGGAGAAGGAAGGGGGAAGCAGTGCTATTGTTGCTGTTGATGTTATTGTAACTGGAATTGTTGCCATCGCTGTGGTTGCTGGTGCTGCGAAAAGCTTTGACTACTGTTTCATGGGGGATCTGACTGGCTAGCGAATCGCGATCGTTTATCATAATACGGTAC
This sequence comes from Tuber brumale, assembly GCA_014065205.1. NCBI lineage: Eukaryota > Fungi > Ascomycota > Pezizomycetes > Pezizales > Tuberaceae > Tuber > Tuber brumale. Next base: position 293,627 of record JACCEG010000035.1, on the reverse strand, counting down.
CGGTATTATCATATCATACAAGGAAATTTTTTGTTACCCTGCTTTGACTGTCACTTTTTGCTCACGCAGTACCGGTATTGTACCCCTGTTCGCCACCCATCCACTATCGTCATGCTTCCCGGTGGAGACTGTATCTCGAGTACCGGTACGGCACCTGGAGGTTGAGTAGACTATCACGTGACTTTTTGTCCTTTGGGTCACTTGGAGTTGCGCCCATACCGGTAGCACTTAAATTGCGCGTCCATCTATTCCACCCTGACTTCCGCCCGCTGCACCAACCGCACAGCCCGTCCATCTAGGGTGCTCGCATCACCAGAGAGGTGACAGCCATGTTGCTGAGGTATCATAACATAGTTACCGTAGAGCCCTAGGCAGTGTTTAGGCAACCTTGGGTGGTGCTTGGCATATGAATTTCCAATGTATGATAGTTAATAAATTTATTGCACCGATAGCACAACAGCACAAAAACTCTTCTCACATCCAACAAGTCCGTGGGAACCCAACCGCCGGAGCCTGATTCCTTCGCAGTCAACTTCCCGCGCCCCCGATCTGTTCCTCGTCTTGCGGGTTCAAAGGAATGCCCTGCCAATGATTCTGGCTCCCCAACAACTCTGCGATTTGTGCATTACTAGGGTCCGTATCGAAAAGTGTGTTCTTGTTTTAGCTTCCTCCACTCTGCAGACGGCTCGGAGATGCCGGTATGGCATGCTACAATAGTAAAGATTTTTGAATAACAATCGATGGCTTCGTGGGTGGATATTGGAAATGATTTGAATGATAACTACCGGTAGCAGTATTAGTTCTTCAAATTTCTACAGCATTGGAATACGTCAAAAAGAGAGAATGTGGTAGTGCGGTTTGCATGGGGTTGCTATTGTCACTGATCCGAAATAACTGAACAGTAAACCAACCAGAATTCTGAGTATTTCTCATATTCTCACAGCCGGTAGTTTCCTCCAAGTGAATTTGGCCATAAGTGGTGTTAGATCCTTGCTTATAGTAAATTGAACTTTAGGAGTTTGCAGCATAAAGTGAAGTTTCGTATAAGTCACGGTTGGTTTCGAAGAACGGAGTTTTAATAAATAAACTTTCCCCACTCTCCGGCACTAGTGATAAGTAAAATTTCTCCTCTGTTAGCGTTAAAGAAGTGTATGTATCTAGGGATTTTATCGGATGAAAGTGCCGTGTTTGTGTGAGATTGGAGATTTTACACTATGTTTTTTTTCGGTTATCCATAATCCCCCCCTATTCATTACAAATCACTTTGGCCAGTTAAATACCGGTACCCAGCACCAAATCTTCATACGGTACTTTGGGCTTTGCAATGGGAAAAACTTTTATTTATTATACTCTGCTATTAGAACTATCAATTGTTATATCATAACTCTAATATTTCGTAAACCGGCCCTCCGCCCAATAACAGCTTGTGCGGTACTCTATCGATAATAAATTCGAATCCGCGCACAGTTTTGATAAATGCGACCCTTGAGCCTTGGTGTCACAAATTTCGGATCCAGTGAATGGACTACCGGCACCGTAAAAACTCTTTAGATTGGCTAACTCCGGAGCAGGCTTTATCTCCGGAACCGGTTAAGCGAGGAAATGACTATTGTAACCCCAACAAGTGACTATGTGAGTGAAAATTAACGGTGCCAAGGTTCCCGCCACTTCGAAAGACTCTACGCGCCCCCGAAGATGACGGCACTCTGAGAGAGGGCCGAACAGTTCAACAGAAGTAACAGCTCAACGACAGATTTACTACATACAATAAGAACGACCCAAAATAAATTGTCCAATTTCATCACCCAAAATTGCCCACCTCTGAAGCCTTTTATTCCAATCGTTAACGGCTTTCCGCATTTGAGTGCAAATTGCTTACCACTCTTTTTTAACCTTATTGTAACTGCCTCTTGGGAGTTGCGGTAAATGTAGGGTTAACAGGCTTTGTTCTGTACCAAGAGGGTAACTAGTGACTCAAAGTCCGGAGGCTTTAGCAGAGGTTGTTGAATAGACTTCTTACTATGTCGCGGCTACTGAAGTCTCCGAGATGTTTGGTAGATCTCAAACAAAAGATTCTTGAAGTGAACTGAAGAGAGTAACTGTTCGACCAAGTATATTGAAAAACTCTGTCTGCCGAAGTCTGCCTCTTCTATTGTAAAGAATAGCAGTTCTTAAATACACTTCTTAGGCTATCCGGAGCCTTACTTCTCATAACACATAAGACTCCCAAATGATAGCATTGAAACCAAATATAAAACATATAGAGTATTAAACTGATGCTCAAAACCAAACATAAAACATATAGAGTATCAAACCGATACTTGAAACCAAACATAAAACATATAAAGTATCAAACCTTATCATATCAGGCTAGAGGCACGCCTCGTTTCCTGAAACCATTTCCAAACACAAACGGTATCAACTGATACCTGAAAATCCTAAACCAGTAACCAGTTCCAGTTATACCCTAAAAACAAAATGAAACTCTTATTTCAAAATATAACAAGAAAATCTCTAATCCTCACTATCATAATCAGAATTCAAATCAGAATCGCAAAACCCTTTATCCACTGGGGGTACATCTGAATAGCTCTCAAAGCCATCCTTAGTAGGAGAATAACACAAAGGAATATACCCAGAAAAAACTATAGGAAATTCATCTCCAGGCATATTATCTGTCCACTATGCCTGAACCAAATCTATTACATGCTCTGACCCTTCCACCAGTTCCCAACTATTCTCGCTTGCTGGGTATCCTTTCCAGCTAACCAAGAACTGTCCTTTGCCATATCATTCCCTATAATCAAGAACTGATTGAACTTCCTATTCCTGGTATTTGTTGATAAGGATGGGTGCTGGTTTTGCAAATGCACATCCTGGAAACCGAAAATCGTCATTAGGGTGGTAAGGTTAGACTACTGAGCAATGGAAAGCTCCATTCTTGCTTTGATACATCTACGCGTCTATACTAACAGTATGGTTCCGTGTATGTTCATTGAATTCGAGTACTGTAAATGGGCCTCAACAGCATGGTTGTAACCGCCTCTCGGGAGATGCGGTAATCGTAGGGTTAACAGGCTTTGTTCTGTACCAAGGTGGTAACTAGCGAATCAAAGTCCGGAGGCTTTAGCCAAGATTGTTGAATAGACTTCTTACTGTATCGCAACTACTGAAGTCTCCGAGATGTTTGGTAGGTCTCAAACTAAAGATTCTTGAAGCGAACTGAAGAGAGTAACTGTTCAACCAAGTATATTGAAAACTCTGTCTGCCGAAGTCTGCTCCTTCTAACGAGAAGAATAGCAGTTCTTAAATACACTTCCTAGGCTACCGAGAGCCTTGTTCTCATAACATAATAGACTCCAAAACGGTAGCCTTGAAACCAAACATAAAACATATAGAGTATCAAACCGATACTCGAAACCAAACATAAAACATATAGAGTATCAAACCCTATACTATCAGGCTAGAGGCACACCTCGTTTCCTGAAACATATTCAAAACTCAAACAATATCAACTGGTACATGAAAATCCTAAACCAGTAACCAGTACCGGTTACAATGGTTGTAACTTGCAAGATCTGCCAGATTCCATCGCAGAATGGTCTCCCGAAATGATAATCCTTTTCCCAATTTCAACAGATTTATATGAGTTTCTCCTCTTAGCTGCTACTCTGTTTGATCTTACCCTTGTCAACCATATCGCTTGGTATGCCGCATTCCAAATATCTTGGTGTCTATTGTAGTGGTCATCAGACGCTAGAACTGTTATGGAGTTGACTTTATAGGTATCGAGGAGTTGTTATTCTCATCCATACACTGCTTTGTATGGGGATATTCCAATAGTATCAGAGTGACCTGCGTTGGAGTAAGCTATCACTGCAGGAAGGAAGGTTAACCAGTATGGTAGGCATTAACTACATTGCATAATGCTGTTTTAAGTTCTCTGATCTTCCTCTATACTTGCCCATTGGTTTGGTGGTGGCCAAGCATAGCTATAATGTGTTCAACTCCCATCGCCTTCAAGGTCTGTTTCCAAAACCGGGAGGTGAATCAGGGGTCAGCATCACTAACAATTGACGTAGATATTCCATGAGGCATAAAGATATGGTGTCGCAGTAATTCTATTGTTGAAATCGCAGTAGTATTTACTGATATCAGTATCAGCCAGCTGAAACCAACCACTCTATCCACTACCACCAATACTGAATCATGTCCTCTCAGCTTAGTGAAAGGCCACATGAAATCAATAGCATAGCTTGAGAATATCTCAGAGAAAAAGGGGAGTGAAAGGGTATTGCCTGTGGGCAATGTAGTCTGTTCTCGATTCAGTTGACATATGTTGTACTGCTGAACATAGTCCATGAAATCCTTCCTCATCTCTGGCCAATAGATGTATTCCATTGCATACCGGAGGTTTCAATCAGCGCTATAGTGTTCTTTATTATGTATTTCCCCTACCATCAGTGCTCTTAGCATTTCTCCATTCACTCCGTGACCTTTCGGGATGTATAGGTAATCTTTTCCTCCTCTTGTGGTGGTGTAAAGTAGGTCATACCATATTTTGTAATCTTGCATCATTCTGTTTCGTAAAGTGTGGTTGGAGTCCTTCATTAGCTGGTAGACAGGGCCGTTCCTATATCTTTTGACCATTTGTTCCATCCAAATGTTTTTCATATCAACCACTTCTTGAATGATATCCCTTCCGTCCACCATTATTTTTAATACAGTTAACTCCTGTTCTTCATCTGGTGTCTCATATACTTTGTAGAGTTCCCATTTATTGTGAGGTAAGGTAGGTAGTTCCACTACTGGAATCTCATTCAGGTATGCGAGTGGCTTGCCATAGAGGAGTTCGTTGTGGTGATGTTTGGGACACTCGGAGTAGTGACATTTTGGTAGTAGAGGTGTCACAGCCTAAAGCCTTTTTTACATGCTCCTTACTAGCTTGGATATCGAGCTGGAGATGTGGTGAATAGGTATCATTGTTATTGCCATTATCATTGGTATTCACGGGAGTTTCAATAGTCGGTGGGCTTCTGCATGGTGACCCAGCATAGATCTTAGTTTTAGGTTTCAATTCTTTGTAGTTACAACAGAAAGCTATATTACAAAATGCCTAATGCATTAATGCATATTCGAGTTCTTCCTCGCTCCTACCACTGGTATAGCTTCGATGATCTCACCAATCATTTAGGGGTTCACTATTTCTGTAATCGTCTGCGTCTAGCTGTGCTTGCTCCAGGGTACAGTTGCTTCTGTATTCTGATTGAGCACCACTGTGCTCAACAGTAAGGACCTCAAATTGAGACATCTCGTGTTCGGTTGTAGGTTTTTACATGAGAGAAAGGATGAAATAGGTGAGGAACTAAATGTATTGTCTTCTTGTGTAAGATCTTTGCAGAATGTGGGTCATCATGATTCTCATCATGAAGACAGGATAATGCATCTGCTAAATAGTTCTATCGTTCTGGTCTATACACTATTGCGATGTCATATTTCCAAATGAACCCTCTCCATCACAGTAGCTATTTGGTAGGTGTGGTACTTGGCTTGAGGTACGTTAGAGGTAGATGATCTGTAATGATAGTAAACTTGCTTCCTGCAAGTATATGATGAAATGCCATAAGTGCATCAACTATCGCTAGGGCTTCCTCGTCTGTTATACCATAATTCATTAGGACATTAGAAAACTTCCTGCTATGAAGTGCAGCAGGCCTGGCATTCTCAGGTATTTTGCCTTATCCTACCCATGCCCCTACAACTGTGTTGGATACATTGGGTATTAGCCATATTGGAAGAGACGAATCATATTGCAACGGTTTCATAATCTCGTATTTGGAAACAATTCCCTTAACATTTTTCATAGCTTGATCTTGGGTGGCGGTGCACACCAATTCTGCCATTCCAGTGAGCTCCATTAAGGGTGATGTAATGGTTGCGATGTGTGGTAAAAATTGACTGATGTAATTGACTGTGCCTAGAAATTCGAGTAACTGTTTCTTGGTCTATAATGTTGTCCATTTGTAACCGGTACAGGTTACTGGTTTAAGATTTTCAGGTATTAGTTGATACTGTTTGAGTTTTGAATTTGTTTCATGAAATGAGGTGTGCCTCTAGCCTGATAGTATAGGGTTTGATACTCTATATGTTTTATGTTTGGTTTCGAGTATTGGTTTGATACTTTATATGTTTTATATTTAGTTTCGAGTATCAGTTTAATACTCTATATGTTTTATGTTTGGATTCGAGTATCTGTTTGATACTCCATATGTTTTATGTTTGGTTTCGAGTATCGGTTTAATACTCTATATGTTTTATGTTTGGTTTCGAGCATTGGTTTGATACTCTCTATGTTTTATATTTGGTTTCAAGGTTACCATTTGGGAGTCTTATGTGTTGGAGGAAATAAGGCTCGGGGTAGCCTAAGAAGTGTATTTAAAAACTGCTATTCTTTGTGTTAGAAGTGGCAGACTTTGGCAGACAGAGTTTTCAATGTACTTGGTTGAACAGTTACCTTCTTCAGTTCATTTCAAGAAACTTTAGTTTGAGATCTACCAAACATCTTGGAGACTTCAGTAGTCGTGATATAGTAAGGAGTCCATTCAACAATCTCAGCTAAAGCCTCCGGACTTTAATCGCTAGTTACCACCTTGGTACAGAACAAGGCCCATTAACCCGACGTTTACCACATCTCCTAAGAGGCTGTTACACCATTCCTCAATTTTCGCTATTTCTTCTGGTGCTGGTAAGAGTCATTCATCATTGATAACATAGCCTAATACTTCTATACTGATGGCGAAGAATTCGGATTTCTTCCTACGTGCACAGAATTGAGCTTCTTTTAGTTTAGTGTAAATAATTGATATGTGTTTCAGATGGTCAGACTCTGTATCGGAAACAATAAATATATTGTCGATATATAAACATATGAAATGTCCTAAGTAGTCAGTAAATAGATTGGACATTATGTGCATGAATGTTCCAGGAGCATTCATATCTCCTTGTAGTATAACCTTACTAACGAAACATCTAAAGGGTGTTTTGAAAGTGTTTTTGCTAACATCCTCTGGTTCCACTCTCATTTGGAAACTGGCATCACTAAGATTGATTTTCCTTCAGTATCATACCCTTCCCAGAGTGTTTAGAATCATTGTTTAGTTAGGAATAGTTTCAACATCTTTAATTGTTATCTCATTCCTGGCCGTGAGGTCCACCCATGGCCTCATGTGTTTCTTATCCTTCTTTTCCTGTGCAAACAATCGAGCTACTGATGAAACTGCTTGTCGTTCTATAATTCCAGCTTTCTCTTTTTCCCACAGCCATATGTCTATGGCTGTTGCCTATCATTCTGGTATTGGGTAGGTGGGTAAGAAGCACTGCTCCTTTCCTGGCTGTAGGTTTATCTTATAGTTGATTTTAGTTAGGGGCGCTAAACTTACAGGTATTTTCTCGGGAAACAGTTGCAGGTGTTGGTCCATAACATCTTTAGTGCTTATCATAGCTGCTTGGATTATGCCACTAGTAGGTGTGCACTCAATTCGAATGTTCTGCTTTAGAAACAGGATAGCTAATTTGCTACATTTAATAAAGGCTTGGTGTTGGTCCAGAAAAGGCATTCCTATTAGAGCCTCATATTTTGCTAGGTTGCCGACCAACATCCAGATTCCTAGTATACACAATTTTCCTGCTGATATGTTGACTGTACATTCTTTATGACCTTTGGATTATGATACTTTCATAGCTAGGTGTATCCTGATCAGTATCTTCAAATTGTTATCAGGAATTCTGTACATGGTCACAAAGGTAGTGCTAATCAGATTTGCTCTTATTGATCCGATATCAAACAGCACTAGGACTTCTTTGCCAATGATATGCATTGTTCCTTCGAGAGCATTATGAGGTTTGATGTTTGTTGGTCTAGCAGCCATTGTGAGGATGTTATTTACTTCCTCCTCTACTTCCATACTATTGATAAACACTTTTTCCACTAGATGTTCCTGTTCCACTCTATTGGAGGTGACTTTCTGCTTCACCTTAGCTTTGCCTTTGCCTTTGCCCTTATCATCTTTGCTGGGATAGTCTCTTGCCAGATATCCTTTGCCTCTGCAAGTATAGCAAAGACGCTTTTCCTTTTACTCTTTAGGCTAGTTGTTAAGTTTGTTGTTCATTTTTTCGATTGTTGTTCCACTTTTCTTGTTTGGAAGTGAGCTCTTTTACTGGTTTCTTGAACCTTTCCTTCCTACAAGCCCCAGTGCTTTTTAGGATAGCATCTATGGTCTGTGCATTTTTTATAACTTCCATAATAGTGTCTGTTGCAGCATACTGTAATTCTGCTTCTTATTATAACCTAGGGTGTATGCTCTTAAAGAACTGTTGAATGAAGGCATAGTCACTTATGGTGTTTGCAGGTAGGCGTGATCAAAACATTAGTAAATTGGTTGCTATGGTTGATATTCTTTGTATCTTGCCAGTATACACTTGCATGATTTCATAGAATGTGCGATAGGTATCATCTTTCTGTATTGAAGATTGGAATCTTTTTCCTAGAAATCCAACAAGGTCTTCTGTGGTCATGTCTTTACCGAAATACTCAGCTTCTGGGAAAGCGGCTTATTGAGCTCATCCATCAGTATAGAGGATCCAATAGTTTCCTCCTCCACCCTCACTATTTCATAGCCTATTTAGATGTAGATAGAACTATACAGAGTTATACCATCTATTGAATGCTTCTGGTTTGAGGTCGTCTCCTTCATCAGTAAACTCATTAGGTGAAGGTACTTTGATACTGAGTTTAACCATAATGACTGAGTTAGGCCTTAGAGTTAGTGATCTTGGGACTTCTGGTCCTGGGGCCTCTGGCCCCGAGGGTCCTGCTTCAGAAGCCATATGGCCTGATCCTTCACTACCATTAGAGCTATCTGGATCATTGCCTAGTAGTGCAGGAGGTACTTATGTACCTGTAGGCTTTCTTGGGGATTCTGGATACCCTCCACGGGTAGTAGTTGGCAGTTCTGGTAGTTGTTATGATGATTCTCCTATTGATTGTTTGGCAGTGTCAGTGGCTAACTGCCTAGTAGCTGAATCGCTTGTTGCTTGCTCGGTTGTAGGAGTCTTCGTAAACCATCCATTGAAATTCCTGGTGTATTGTTTGGAACCTTTCTCACGGGCCTTGCCCTCACTTGGTCCTGGAATGCCTTGTATCTAGATAACTTGTTGAAGTTAAAAAAAGTGTAACCGCCTCTCTGCAGATGCGGTAAACATAGGATCAATGAGCTTCATTCTGTACCAAGGTAGTAACTAGTGACACACAGTCTGCAGGCTTTAGCTGAGGTTGTTGAATAGACTTCTTACTATATTAGGACTACTGAAGTCTCTGAGATGTCAGGTAGATCTCAAACCAAAGATTCTTGCAGTGAACTGTAGCGAGTAATTGCTCAACCAAGCATATTGAAAAACTCTTTTTGCTGAAGTCTGCCACTTCTATCGTGTAGAATAGCAGTTCTTAAATACACTTCTTAGGCTACCCAGAGTCTTACTTCTCACAACAAACAAGACTCCTGAATGGTAGCTTTGAAATCAAACATAAAACATATAGAGTATCAAACCGATACTTGAAACCAAACATAAAATATATAGAGTATCAAACTGATACTCAAAACCAAATATAAAACACATAAAGTATTAAACCTTATATCATCAGGCTAGAGGCATACCTCATTTCCTGAAACCATTTCCAAACACAAACAGTATCAACTGATACATAGAAATTGTAACTGCCTCTCGGGAGATGTGGTAATCGTAGGGTTAATGGGCTTTGCTCTGTACCAAGGTGGTAACTTAGTGAGTCAAAGTGTGGAGACTTTAGCTGAGGTTGTTGAATAGACTTCTTACTTGTATTGTAACAACTGAAGTTTCTGAGATGTTTGGTAGAGTTCAAACTAAAGATTCTTGAAGCAAATCGAAGACAGTAACTGTTCAACCAAGTAGATTGAAAACTCTGTCTGCCAAAGTCCGCACCTTCTAATGTGAAGAATAGCAGTTCTTGAATAAACTTTCCAAGGCTACTAGGTGCCTTAATACTCACAACACATAAGACTCCCAAATGGTAGCCTAGAAACCAAACATGAAACATATAAAGTATCAAACCTATACTCGAAACCAAACATAAAACATATAGAGAATCAAACCGATACTCGAAACTAAACATAAAACATATAGAGTATCAAACTGATACTCAAAACCAAACATAAAACACAAACAGTATTAACTGATACCTGAAAATCCTAAACCAGTAAGCTGTACCGGTTACACACTGAAAACAAAATAAAACTCTTCAAAATATGACAAGAAAATCCCTACTCCTCGCTATCATAATCAGAATTCCAATAAGGATCCCAAAAACCTTTATCAACTAGGGGTACATTTGAATAGCTCTCAAAGCCATCTTTAGTAGGAGAATAACACATAGGAATAAACTCAGAAAATACCATGGGAAACTCATCTCCAGCCATGTTATCTGTCCACCATGCCTGAGCCAAATCTATTTCATGTTCCAACCCTTCCACCGGTTTCCAACTATTCTCGCTTGTGGGATAACCTTTCCAACTAACCAAGAACTGTCCGTTGCCATATCGTTCCTTGTAATTGAGGACTGATTGAACTTCCCATTCCTGTTCTTTGTAGATAAGGATGGGTGCTGGTTTCGCAAATGCTCGTCCCGGGAATCGAAAATTGTCATTAGGGTGGTAAGGTTTGACTACCGAACAATGGAATACTCCTTTCTTCCTCCAGTACATTCTTGCATCTATGCTAACAGTGTAGTTCTGGGTATGCTCATCCAACTCGAGCACTGTAAAGGGGTCTTGTCCGCGTGGCTGTAGTTTCAGAGATCTGCCAGTTTCTGTCACAAGTTGCTCTCGGAAAACTATAATTCTTTTCCCTGTTTCGACAGGTTTTTGTGGGTTCCTCCTCTTAGCTGCCACTCTGTTTGATCTTGCTCTGGCCAACCGTAATGCTAAAAATGCCGCATTTCTGATCTCTTGATAATGATTGTAGTAATCATCGGATGCGGGTACTATTGTAGAGTTGACTTTATAGGTATTGAGTAGCTGGTATTCTCATCCATATACAGCCTTGTATGGGGACATACCAGTAGTGTCAGAGTGCCTAGCATTGGAGTAAGCAGTCACTTCAGGAAGGGAGGTCAACCAGTTCATTTGACAGGCATTAACAACATTTCTCAATGCTGTTTTAAGTTCTCTGATCTCACTCTCCACTTGTCCATTGGTCTGGTGGTGGCCAGGCATAGCCAAAATGTGTTCAATTCCCATTGTCTTCAAGGGTTGTTTCCAAAACTGAGAGGTAAACTGAGGATCAGCACTGCTAACAATTGACTTGGATATGCCATAAGAGGTAAATGTGTTGTGCTGGAGCAAGTCCATCATCAAAATTGCAGTAGCATTTACTGATGTTGGTATCAGCCAGTGGAAGCAAACCGCTCTGTCCACTACCAGCAATACAGAATCATGTCTTTTCAGTTTAGTGAAAGGTCCCATGAAATCGATAGCATTGCTCGAAAATATCTCGAAGGGAAAGGGAAGCAAAAGGGTATTCCCTGTAGGCAATGTTGTCTGTTCTCGGTTCAGTTGACATATGTCACACTGCTGGACATAGTCCTGGAAATCAATCCTCATCTCCGGTCAGTATATGTATTCTATTACGTACTGGAGGTTTCGATCAGCACTGTGGTGTCCTTTATTATATAATTTCCCTATCATTAATTCTCTTAGAATTTCTCTATTCACTCCATAACCTTTCGGAATATATAGGCAATCTTCTCCTCCTCTTGTCTTAGCATAGAGTAGACCATTACATATTTTGTAATGTTGCATGACTCCGTTTCGTGAAGTGTTGTTGGAGTTATTCGCTAACTGGTAGATAGGATCATTTCTATATCCTTTAACCATCTGTTCCCTCCAAATATTCTTCATATCATCCACTGCTTGGATAATATCCCTTTCGTCCACCACCTTTTCTAATACCGTTACCTCCCCCTCCTTATCAGGTGTCTCATACACCTTGTCGAGTTCTCACTTTTCATGAGATATGGAGGGTAGTTCTACTACTGGAACTTCATTCTGGTATGTGAGGGGCCCTCTATAGAGGGGTTCGTTATGGTAATGTTCAGGGCACTCGGAGTTGTGATTTTCGGTAGGGCAGGTGCCACAACCTAAAGCTTTTTTGACACGCTCTTTTATGGCTCGAATATCGAGGCGAGGGTGTTGAGAATAAGCATCTTTGTCATCTTGATCATCATTGGTGTCAGGTGGAGTATCGATAGCCAGCAGGCTACTGCAGGGAGAGTTGGCATAAATCTTGGTTTTAGGTTTCAATTCTTCAAGGTCAGGACAAAAAGGTATATTGCAGAATGTCCAATGCATTAATGCATGTTCAAGCTCCTCTACGCTCCTTCCACTGGTATAGCTTCGATGATCTCTACAATCATTTAGAGGTTCACTATTCCTGTGATCGTTGATGTCTAGCTGTGCTTGCTCCAAGCTGCAGTCGCTTCTGCATTCTGAATGAGCACCAATGTGCTCAACTGTGAGGGCATCAAAGCGTGACATTTCGTGTTCGTAATAGGTTCTTCACGAGACAGAAAGGATAAAATAGGGGAGGAAGTGGGAGTATTGTCTTGTTGTATGGGATCACCCGCAGTATGTGGGTAGTTATCATTCTCTTCACAAAGACGGTATAACGTATCTGCTAAATAGTTCCATTTCCCTGGTGTATACACTATTGTGGTGTCATATTTTCCATTGAACCCTCTCCATCGTAGTTGTTTTTTGGTAGGTGTGGTGCTTGTCTTGAGATAGGTTAGAGGTAGGTGATCTGTAACAACAGTAAACTTGCTTCCTGCAAGTATGTGACGGAATGCCATCAATGCACCTACTATCACTAGAGCTTCCTTGTCGGTTGTGCCATAATTCATTTAAGCGTTAGAGAATTTCCCGCTATCAAGCGAGGTGGGCCATGCATTTTCAGGTATTTCTCCTTGTCTGTTACAATCCCTAACCGATATCAGTTCTCAGCAACAGGTAGACAATACTTCTCTCTTCTTTTCTTAACGATCGTTCTTAGGCTGATACTTACGATAAGATGGGAGAGACTCTCGTGTCTCTAGTCCTTATGACCTATCATACAATTTCTTCAACTCTACTCGTGTAGTAGAGTTCTTGTCTCGTATGTAGGTATTCATAAAGAGCGTAAATGTTTTATATTTGTAAAAGCATAAAGTAATAAGTAAGGAAATAACTTAGAACGAAGCGTGAAGAGCCTATCTACTTGGCCTCTGTTATTTGTTTTTTTTTTCTTTCTTTTTTTTATCATCGTGTATTCATTGTTTACGGTACAAGAACTTGCATGCAGCACTAGCTATGGCATAAACAAAACCTCAATCTCAAGATCGCAAGCACAAAGGAAAAACTCGCACCAAAAACATAAAATCCTCCTAGTAGTATCCGATAGCTGATACGAGTTTCCAAGGAACTGAAGCAACAAAGTGCAAAAATCATAGCGAAAAGTAAATAAATCCAACCTTGAAAACAAAAACAACTGTGCTCGATGGGCGGACCAAAGCAGGGGGTGGGCATTACACTTCAGGGTCTAAAGCCATAGATCGGGAGTTCCACACTGGGGGGAGAAGGTTTGAGCGTGGGGTCCCAGCATGCAGGTGGCATGCCAGGGGGAAAGCCTGTGGGGGTTACGTTGAGGAACCTCGCCAAGGAGTAGAGGGTGCCTGTGTTGGTCCACAATGGGCGGTCTCTGCCAATGTCTGCAAGCCCCCGAAGATGGTGCTCGCGAGGCTCCTTGCGAGACTCCCAGTATAGAATGGCATCAGCGAAGTCTTGCTTATCCTCCTCACAGTGGGAGCAGAGGGGGGAGGGGTCATCAGTGAACTAGGAGAGATCGGCAGCAAGGTAGCTCTAGCCTGAGCGTATCTGGTAGATCCTGCCCACTATAAACCTTCCCAGACCCATGAAAGGGTGGAGCGAGAGGGACAGGGCGAACTGGTAGTAGGGTGGGGGGGGGAACTAGGCTGCCCAATTCCTGGTGAGTGCAGCTCTCAGTCGCACCTTGATCGACTGGTAGGACAGGATCCCTTCTCTTAGGAGGAGATGGTCAGGAGGAAGAGGGTCAGGTGAGGCCACTGGAATGGGGCCTGAGGGGTCGATGAAAGGGAGAGTACAGTGCACGATCGCATCTAGTAGCAGGTGTTTCCTGATAGGGGGGCAGGGGGGGGGAGTTGTGCACAGAAGAGGGGCATAGATAGAGGTCAGGCCCCTGGTGAAGTGATAGTGGTCCTCAGGGGCGCGGAAGGGGGAGGAGGTAGGAAAGGAGAGGTCGAGCCTGGCAGCCACTGGGTTGGCCACTGGGGGAGGCACACTAGCCAGACAGCAGCCAACCAGTGTCGGTGAAGTACCAATAGAGGGAGGGGGGGGAGGGCAGATTCACATGCAAGGATGCCAACTGGAGTTGAAGAAAAACAGTTGATTACCCACCTTTAGACAGACCTCCAAAAGATGGACATCCGATCCAGGAGGGTGAGACTCGAGGAGAAATAGTCCGCTCCAGAGAGGAGGATCGGGGAGATGAGGGAGGATGCCAGACGATGAGAGAGGAAGGGAGAGAGACCCTTACCGGGCCTCGTGGGTCACTGGATCATTGCGAAGGCCCCTTGGGCCAAGCTGAGCCTTCTTGGGAAGGGTGAGGTGGTGTCCTTGGTGCAGGAGGTGGTCGAGGGCTCAAACCAGTATCCAAGCCAGCGTATCAGTTTGGGGGAGTGAAAGAGGTGACTGTCTAGCAAGACTGGGATCGCGGGGAGAGGGACTTTCTGTGCTGGGGTCACCCAGTATATGAGCTCAGTCTTTGGGATCGAGAAGGCTACTTCTAGTCTGCCAGCCTTCGCCTGGAGAATGCTGGTGATGCCTAGCAACCTCTGGAAATTCCTCCGATTCGAGCCAGAGGCGACTGTGACTGCGAAGTCGTCCACATAGGAGAGGATGAGGCCACGAGGGACCGGGAAGTGAAGGGAAGAGATATAGCAGACGAAAAGGAGGGGCGAGATTGGAGAGCCTTGGGGAGTGCCAACCGAGACCAGGGAGAAGACCTGGGGGGCCTCCTAGAAGACCAGGTGGCAGGAGCGTCCGTGGAGGAAGGACCATATCTATGAGACCATGTATGAGTTGACTGCCTTGGTGGCAAGCTTGTCGAAAAGTAAGAGTGCCGCGACATTATCGAAGCTATCCTTAATGTCGAGGAAGAGGGTTGAGACCTTGAGGTTAGGACGCATAAAAAGCAGAAAGTCGTGGGAGAGGGTTGCCGCTGCATTGAAGGTACTCAGACCCGGGAGAGGTCCAGTTTGGTGGGAGGACAGGAGGCCCAGGAAGTGGGCGAGCGCTGAAAGACGGGTTGCCATGACCCTTATAAGAATCTTAGAGATAGTTTCCAGGGGGACAATTATACGGAATGAGGCTGGCATACCATAGGAGGGTTTTTCTGGCTTATCCAATACAATCCTATTGGCTTTCTTCAGGGAGGGGAGATGGTGTCCGTACCGAACAAGGGGGCCGGAGATAGACGTCAGGATATCGGGGTTCAAAGAGTGGACCGTCTTCCAAAGAGAGTACAGAATCTGGACCTGTCCAGGGGCAGAGGATGAGGAGGAGTTTCGCAGAGTGTAACCGCCTCTTGGAAGATGTGGTAATCGTAGGGTTAACGGGATTTGTTCTGTACCGAGGTGGTAACTAGCGAATCAAAGTCCGGAGGCTATAGCCAAGGTTGTTGAATAGACTTCTTACTGTATTGCAACTGCGGAAGTCCTCGAGATGTTTGGTAGGTCTCAAACTAAAGATTCTTGAAGCGAACTGAAGAGAGTAACGGTTCAACCAAGTATATTGAAAACTCTGTCTGCCGAAGTCTGCTTTCTCTAATGTCGAGAATAGCAGTTCTTGAATACACTTCTTAGGCTACTAAGAGCCTTGTTTTCATAACATATAAGACTCCAAAATGGTAGCCTTGAAACCAAACATAAAAAATATAAAGTATCAAACCAATACTCGAAATCAAACATAAAATATATAAAGTATTAAACCGATACTCGAAACCAAACATAAAATATATAGAGTATCAAACCGATACTGGAAACCAAACATAAAATATATAGAGTATCAAACCCTATACTATCAGGCTAGAGGCACACCTCGTTTCCTGAAACAAATTCAAAACTCAAATAGTATCAACTAATACCTGAAAATCCTAAACCAGTAATCAGTACCGGTTACACCTCGAAAACAAAATAAAACCCATATTTCAAAATATAACAACAAAATTCCTAATTCTCGCTATCATAATCAGAATTCAAATAAGGATCCCAAAAACCTCTATCAACCAGGGGTACATTTTGATAGCTCTCAAAGCGATCTTTAGTAGGAGAATAACACATAGGAATAAACCCAGAAAATACCGTAAGAAGCTCATCTTCTGGCATGTTATCTGTCCACCAAGCCTTAACCAAATCCATCGCATGTTCTAATCCTTCAACCAGTTCCCAACTATTCTCGCTTGCTGGGTATCTGTTCCAACTAACTAAGAACTGTCCCTTTCCATATCATTCTCTGTAATCGATGACTAACTGAACTTCCCATTTCTGTTCATTGTTGAGGAGACTAGATGCAGGCTTTGCAAATGCTCGTCCTGGAAGTGGGAAATCGTCGTTAGGGTGGTATGGTTTGACTACTGAGGAGTGGAAAACTCCTTTCTTCTATTAGTATATTCTAGCATCCATGCTAACCATATAGTTCTGGGTGTGTTTGTCAAATTCGAGTACTGTAAAAGGGCCTCACCAGCATTGCTGCAATTTCTGAGATCTGCCAGATTCCGTCGCAAACTGGTACCTAAAAACCATAATCCTTTTCGCAATCTCGACAGGTTTGTGTGAGTTCATCCTCTTAATTGCCACTCTGTTTGATCTTGCGCTAGCCAGTCGTAACGCTTGGTATGCCACATTTCTAATCTCCTGGTATCGATTGTAGTAATCATCGGATGCGGGTCTTATGGTAGCATTGACTTTATAGGTATCAAGTAGTTGATATTCTTGTCCATTCATAGCCTTATATGGGGAAATTCCAATAGTATCGGAGTGACCGGCATTGGAGTAAGCTGTTACTTCAGAGAGGGAGGTAAGCCAGTTGGTCTGGCGTGCATTCACAACATTCCTTAATGCTGTTTTCAGTTCTCGAATCTTCCTTTCTGCTTGTCCATTGGTCTGGTGGTGGCCAGGCGTAGCCCTAATGTGTTCGATTCCTATTGTCTTGAATGTTTGTTTCCAAAACTGGCAGGTGAACCGAGGGTCAGCATCACTCACAATCGACCTGGGTATTCCACGAGGGGTGAAAATATGGTGGCAGAGTAATTCCATTGTTGAAATCACAGTAGTGTTTACTGATGATGGTATCAGCCAGCTGAACCCAACCGCTCTATCTATGACTACTAATACTGAATCATATCCTTTCAGTTTAGTGAAGGGACCCATGAAATCAATAGCATAGCTCGAAAATATCCCCGAGGAGAATGGAAGCGTGACGGTGTTACCGGTAGGTAATGTTGTCCTTTCCTGATTCAGTTGACATATGTCACTTTGCTAGACATAGTCTTTGAAGTCCTTTATCATCTCCGGCCAGTATATGTATTCTGTTCTGTACCGGAGGTTTCGATCAGTGCTATTGTGTTCTTTATTATGTATCTCCCCTATCATTAGTTCTCTTAGGGTTTCTCCATTTACTCCATGATCCTACGGAATGTAAAGGCAATCTTCTCCTCCTCTTGTAGTAGCGTAGAGTTGACCGTTGCGTATTCGGTAATGTAGCATCATTCCGTTTTGTGAAGTAAGGCTGGAATCCTTTGCTAGCCGATAGATAGGGTCATTTCTATATTCTTTAACCAGGTGTTGCCTCCAAATGGTCTTCATATCATCCACTCCTTGGATAATATTCCTTTCGTCCACCACTCTTTCTAATACCGTTACCTCCTCCTCCTTTTCACGTGTTTTGTACACTTTGTAGAGCTCACGTTTCTCGTGAGGTAGAGAGGGTGGTTCCACTACCGGAACCTCATTCAGGTATGCGAGGGGCCCTCCACAGAGGGGTTCGTTATGGTGGTGTTCAGGGTACTCGGAGTTATGACATTCGGTAGAGGGTTTGCTACAGGCTAAAGCTTTCTTGACACGCTCATCGGTGGCTCAGATATCGAGGTGGGGGCGTAATGAATGGGTATCTCTATCATTGTGATCATCATTGGTGTTAGCTGGAGTTTCGATAACTGGTGGGCTACTGCAGGGGGAGCCGGCGTACATCTTAGTAGTAGGTTTCAATTCCTCGTGGTCAGGGCAGAAGGGTATATCGCAGAATGCCCAATGCATTGATGCATGTTCAAGTTCCTCCTCACTCCTACCACTGGTATAACTTCGACGGTCTCCCCAATCGTTTAAAGGTTCGCTATTTCTGTAATAGTTTTCATCTAGCGGTGCTTGTTCTTGGCTGCAGTTGCTTCCACATTCTGAATGTGCACCGATGTGCTCTACTGTGAGGGCTTCGAATCGAGATATTTTGTGTTCAATAGTAGATTCTTCGCAAGAAAGAAGAGATGAAATAGGTGAGGAATTAGGTAAATCGTCTTCTGATGTGGGATCGTTTGCACTATGTGGGTAATCATCGTTCTCATCATAAAGGTGGGATAATGCATCTGCTAAATAGTTCCATTTTCTTGGTCTATACAGTATTTCAGTATCATATTACCCAATGAACCCTCTCTATCGCAGTTGTTTCTTGGTGGGTGTTCTGCTCGTCTTGAGGCAAGTCAGAGGTAGATAATTTGTAACAATAGCAAACTTGCTTCCTGCAAGTATGTGATGAAATGCGGTTAGGGCATCGACTATCGCTAGGGCTTCCTTGTCAGTTGTGCCATAATTCATTTGGGCCTTAGAGAATTTCCTGCTATGAAGTGAAGCAGGTCTGGCATTTTCTGGTATTTCTCCTTGTCCTACCCATGCTCCCATGCCTGTGTTGGATTCGTCGGTTATCAACTATACTGGAAGTGACGAATCATATTGTGATAGTTTCATAACCCCGTATTTTGAAACAACTCGCTTAATATTATCCATAGCTTAGTCTTGGGTGGTGGTCGACACAAATTCTGCAACCCTGGTGAGTTCCATTAGGGGTGATGTAATGGTTGCAATGTGTGGCAAAAACTGGCTGATGTAATTGACCGTTCCTACAAATTCCTGTGACTGTTTCTTAGTCTGTAGTGTAGTCAATTCTTCGATCTTTGCTATTTTTTCCGGTGCTGGTGAGAGTCCTTCGTCATTGATAACATGGCCTAATACTTCTATGCTTCTGGCGAAGAATTCTGATTTCTTCCTGCTTGCATAGAATTGAGCCTCCTTGAGCTTGTCGCAAATCAGAGATATGTGTTGCAAATGTTCAGACTCTGTATTGCAAAAAATGAGTATATCATCAATATATACCCACATGAACCGTCCCAGGTAGTCAGCGAATAAATTGGACATCATGCGCATGAAAGTCCCTGGAGCATTCATATCTCCTTGTAGCATAACCTTGCTGACGAAACATCCAAATGGCGTTTTGAAAGCATTCTTGCTTACATCTTCTGGTTCCACTCTTGTTTGAAAGTAGGCATCTCTAAGATTGATTTTACTGCGGTATCTTGCCCTAGCTAGGACATTCAGGATCATTGTTTGGTTTGAAATGGTCTCAACATCTTTGCTTGTGATCTCATTTCTTGCTGTGAGGTCCACTAATGGCCTCATTCGTTTCTTGTCCTTTTTCTCTTGCGCAAACATGAGTGCTGGCGATGAAACTGCTTGTTGTTTGATGATTCCTGCTTTTTCCTTTTCTTTTAGCCATATACTCATGTCTGTTCCCCATCGTTCCAGTATTGAGTATGTAGGTAAAGAGCGCTGCTCCATTTCTGGCGGGAGGTCAATCTTGGGATTTATACTCCTTAGAGGTGGCAGGTTTTCTGGTATTTGCGTGGGAACCACTTCTGGGTGTTGGTCCATAACATCTTCAGTGCTAAGCACTGCTGCTCGAATCATGCCACTAGTAGGTGTGCAAATAATGGGAACATTCTGTTTGGGAAACATGATAGCTAATTTGCCACAATCGATATGGGCTTGGTGCTGTTCTAAAAATGGTATTCCTATTAGTGCATCGTATTTTGCTAGGTTCCTAACCAACATCCTAGTTCCTGGTATGCTCAGCTTTCCTGCTGATATGTTGACTGAACATTCTTTATGACCTTCGGATCGTGATCCTCTCATAGTGTTAGGCGGATGCCAAACTCAAGTATATAACAGAGGGACGTAGGCCAAAATCTTGGATTGGAGAATCTGTCGAGGAAGGCTCGTCTCGATAAAGTAAAGTAAGGTAAAGAATTATGAGGTAAACAATTTTATATTGATAAGATCTCTTCTCTGTTGCTTGAAGATGTCTTTAAAGCTTGGGAGGCACTTCAGTATTTATATCCCGCGTCTGAGTGTTCGTGGACTACTTCTAACTACTATGCCTCCGAAGTACCATTCTGGTTTTAATACGCAAACGTCCAGAATCTTATAAGTGCGAACACCGTTTGACCCTGAAACTTATCACACCCTTTCGCAGACTCGGAATAGTATTCCTCTGTTGGAATGACTGCGCTATTTGTTATACCAAACAGACGCCTTCAACTTAGATGTCTGCATAGACTTTTGGTAGACTTTAGTCGTATTGACTATCGTTCCAGTCGTCTCTTCAGTCATGAAGTGATCAGATTCATGCTGGGCCACCTAGTGCCAATCGCAAGTCCGAGCTCAACGTGTCAACGTCTTAAGGGGTTCCGACTTATCTAGGTCTTCCATTCTGAGCATGCTTCCCCATGGTCGGCTGGCCTCCGTAGAGGGGTCCTAGTACTAGGACCAACCAACCTACGGCTGATCTTAGAAGGGTATGGGTGGATTCTATATACCTCTAATAGCTTTCACTACTGGGATATCCTCTTAGAGTATTTCGCCGAAAGCGTCCCCTCACCTTCGGCCCGTAGTTAGGAAGCCTAACATTGAAGCCTACTATTTCTATGCGCCTCAGACGGATTTCCTCCGTTTCACTTCCCAGATGTCGCCGAGGGTCACCTCTCATATATCCTGTGAACAGCATACGGTCGGACGGACGGCGGCGACATATATGGTGTTATGAAATGGGCTTCATTGATGTGACCTTTTGGTTATGGGACGCAACTCTCGAAATCTCGCAAATGACATGCGGGCCCCGTAAGGGGGCTGGAGGGGGGTGTTGGCACTCCGGTAAATTGAGGGTCTGTGCGCAGTTACCCTACCGTAGGTCTGTGCAAATGTCTCGGATTTCCATATGCCTAACATGAGCTCCCTCCTTCCAGCCTTCGCCTCGAATGCCTTTATAACCATTTTATAATTCCTTCTAAATACATTTTAAGACTCAATGTGGTCAGGGTAAAAAACCTACTGCATTTACTTGGCCACGGTAGGAAAACATTTTCCTCAATATCTTACTTCTGCCCTTCCTGGCATGTCCGGATTTTCATTATGAAAGTTCTCCACAACTTCCTCCGCATTTTCCATACCGGTGGCAGGCTCCCATGTGTTTTCATCTTCCGAACACACTTGCCATTTAACGAAGTACGACAGTTCCCGCTTCTCTTAATAGTGACAGCATACTCGTTTTCTGTAAGAGCGAATCTCGCTTCTTACTATTTTTTCAACCTCCCATTGTAGGTCGCCGTCAATGTCCTCCGGCTCTCTAGGGGGTTGCTGACGATTGTCAAGAACCGACACGCTATAGGGTTCCAACAGTGAGACATGGAATACGGGATGAATGTTCCATCGATTGGATATGTTGAGCTTGAAAGCTTGCGATCCGCATTTTTCAATGATTTGGAAAGGGGCGTATAGCTTTGGACTTAGCTTCTTCGATTTCCGTCGGGTGCGGATGTTTTTTGCATTTTACCTTACTTTGTCCCCGATCTTGAAGTCCGGCTCTTGTTGAGCCTTGAGGTCATAATATTTCGCCATCCCTTCTTGTGTCTTTTCTAGTGACCCGCTTGCTTGTTCACGTATCGTCTTAATCCAGTTCACATAAAGTGTCGCTCCTGGATTTTGAGCTTCGCACTCCTTCATCCACTCGGTCTGTGGATGGAATCTGTAGTTTGCATAGAATGGCGACATCCCGTGAGCGTTGGTTGCGGAGTTGTTATAGGCATGTTCCCCTAGCGGTAGTAGCTGATACCAGTTATCCTGATCATAATTGACAAAACTTCGCAGGTAACCTTCCAGCACTTGGTTGGTACGTTCGGTTTGTCTGTCAGTCTGCGGATGGTATGCTGTTGACATTCTTCGCTTAATTTCCAGTGCCTTGCAAAGGGATTCCCAAAATTCTCTTGCAAACTTTGAGTCCATGTCCGAGACGATTTCGGTTGGCAGGCCATGTAGCCTCCATACTTCTCTCAGGAATGCGTTTGCGACATCCTTGGCCGTAGCCATTGTTTGTAATCCGATGAAATGTGCCTTCTTTGTGAACCGATAGACTACTACCATTATCTGAGTACACCCTTGTGACTCTGGTAGTTGCGTAATTGTTAGGCATATCGAAATCCGAGACATGTGCACAGACCCACGGTAGGGTAACTGCGCACAGACCCTCATATTTACCGGAGTGCCAACACCCCCCTCCGGCCCCCTTATGGGGCCCGCACGTCATTAGCGAGATTTCGAGAGTTGCGTCCCATAACTAAAAAGTCACACCAATGAAGCCCACTTCATAACACCATATACGTCGCCGCCGTCCATCCGACCGCATGCTGTTCGCAGGATATACGGGAAGGGACCTTTGGCGACATCTGGGAAGTGGAACGGAGGAAATCCGTGGAAGGCGCATTGAGATAGTAGGCTTCGAAGTTAGGCTTCCAAACTATGGGCCGAAAGTAACGGGACGTTTTCGGCGAAATACTCCAAGAGGTTATCCCAGTAGCGGAAGCTATTAGGGGTATACCGAATCCACCCATACCCTTCTGAAATCAGCTGTAGGTTGGTTGGTCCTAGTAATAGGACCCCTCTACAGAGGCCGGCGGACCAAGGGGAAGCACGCTCAGAAGGGAAGACCTAGATAAGTCGGAGCTCCTTAAGATGTTGACACGTCGGGCTCGGACTTGCGATTGGCACTAGGTGGCCCGGCATGAACCTGATCACTTCATGACTGAAGAGACTACTGGAACGATAGTCAACAAGACTAAAGTAATATAATAGTCTATGCGGACATCTAAGTTAGAGGCCGCTGTTTGGAATAACAAATAGCGCAGTCATCTCAACGGAGGAATACTATTCCGAGTCCGCGAAAGGGTGTGATAAGTTTCGTGGTCAAACGGTGTTCGCACTTATAAAATTCTGGACGTTTGCGTATTAAAACCAGAGTGGTACTTCGGAGGCATAGTAGTTAGAAGTAGTCCGCGAACACTCAGACGTGGGATATAAAAATCGAAGTGCCTCCCGAGCTTTGCAGACATCATCAAGCAACGGAGAAGAGATCTTATCAATATAATATTGTTTACGCTTTAAAATCTTTACCTTACTTTAATCGAGACGAGCCTTCCTCGACAGATTCTCCAATACAAGATTACGGGCCTACGTCCCTCAGTTATATACTTGAGTTTGGCGTCCGCCTAACAGTATATTGATAGTTCTCCTGTTACCAAGGCTCACTATATGAACTACGAGTTCACTACAAACTCCACCCTCACCTCAAACTTCGATTACATCTTCGAATCACCTCACTGTCCAATCTATATTCATTCCCTCGAAGAAATATTTGAAACTGAGCTGTTCGAAATCGAAGAAGAATATACGCAGGAACCCTCGTGGTTCACGATACCTTTTGGGATCCCAACGAGAGATCAATTCACTAGCATATATCGCACCTGGCACGGTTCGGACTTCGAGTGGAATTCGACCGAGTCAGAAAACTTCGTCGACTGGAGCACCCAGTGCTCTTTGAAGACGGAAGAAAAGGAAAAGGAAACCCCAGGCACAGTTCCCCGAGGGCCAGACATCCCCTCGGCCTGGGCCTAATACACACTTATATGTACTATAAGTACATCCTAAACCTCGACAAAAGGGAGATTCAGGTGTTTAGTCCAGAATCGGACCAACCGAACCCTTTTATACCTACGCCCCTAGAGTATCTCAAACGTTGGATACCTTACATACGATTCCTTAAACATTTTCAAGGATATCGAGAACTCTGGTACGAAGTACCAGTAATCACTCATCCAGGGCTATTAGAGCAATTAGCCTATCTGGAAAGTACCACCATGGCAGAGATACCTCAAGACCCGAGGAAAAGAATAACGGCGGGAGAACCTATGGATACCTGTCCCGACACCACGGACAAGGCGGATGATTCCGCCATTCATAGTCCCTTCTCTACAACACCTCAAGACCCTGCCTTCCGGAGGGGAATGTTACCCTCTCACCGATCCTCCAGCGTCGCAAGCACGCATAGGATATCAAGGACCTCTACTCCCAAACCAGGAGGAGACCACGCTGCAAACCTGGCCAGATTGGCTGCCCGTCTTGGGATAACCCTGGGTCGAATAAGGCAGGATATAGACACCTCGCTCGACCAAGCCAACATAGCCTTCAAACACTTGAAGGGAGCCACACAAGACAATACCTTAAAGTTAATTAAGGTACAGCGACAAATCGCAGAAGGACAAGATGTCCACGACAATGATATTGCAATCTTGTTGATGCAGCTAGCCGGTGTGGAAAGCGAAATCAAGGGGATACAAGAAGAGATGCTAAGGGAAGTGGCGAAGAAGATTGATGCCCAAGAGAGGCGTCAACAGGAACATGAAGAGGTAACCACGAGGTTACATGGGACACTCTGGGAAGAAAGCCAAGCGGCACTAGCCCGAGATCAGACTTTGGAAAAAATGGTCCTCAGTCTACGGGCGGAATTCACTGAATTCCAGGCCCAAAGTGGCACTCGCGAAAGAGAAGTCAATCGCACCTTAGGACAAATACGCACGGATCAGAACGCGCGCCAAGCGGAAGTTCGCAGGTCTTTTGACCAGCAACAACTGCAGAATATCGAGACAAACCAAACCCTTAAGGGGTTAACAGCGGCAATAAATAAAATACTAGCCACGGTACCAAGTCCCGAAGCTGCAGGACCCGCACCTTTACCCGCAGTCCAAGAGACGGACGACGAGGAGTATTATGCTCCACCTACACGTCGGGAAAAGGGGAAAGGCAGAGAAGCCGCTGATGCATCCCCCTCAGGTGCCCAGGGAGGTAACCCAGGGGATCCTAGTGACGATGACGATGATGACGATGAGAGAGGACGACGGGGAGGAGGTCCTAGCCGAGGCAGGCAAGGACAAACACCAGAACAGTCTGGTATGGCAGAAACACTTGCCAATGCGATGGCGCTAAACATTAAGCGACCATCAGAACCACCCCCATTCTTTGAAGACAAGCCCGGACAAGATATCTGCGTGTGGATCTTGCAATGCACAGATTACTTTGAGAGAAACCCGCGAATCTGGGATGATGCAAGAGAACGGATCATATACGCGCTCAGTCGTACGAGAGGAGAGATGGTCCTTCCTTATACGGTATGGTATCGAAAGGCCATGGATGGAATTCACGGGGAAACCCAGCAACCAGAGCTGGCGACATGGACTCGCTTTGAACATGATATGATCAAGCGATTTGCCCCGGTGGAAGCCGAAAGACTAGCCCTTCGCGCAATGAAACTAGTCACGTATGACGGCAGTATTGAACGCTATTTGACCCTCATGCACAACCATAACATTCGTGCACGCATGACCGGGGAATCTTGGAGAGAAGTAGTCGAGGACAAACTTCCGGAACAGATTGTCCGCAGGCTATCGGCCCTGCAATACACGACGGATCAAGAATGGGAGGAGGCACTAAGGCTATGCGGGCGGTCTGAAGAAGCACTGCTAGCCAGAAAAAGGATTGGGCGAGACCAACCGTCGAAGCCCAAAATAGTCCCTGAGGTCAAAAGAGAAGACCGACGGGACTCTAAACCAAAACGACAAAGGGATACTAAACCTTATGTCAAGGGAGGTGGAGCCCCATCACGCAAACGGAAACGGGATGAGGAACCGGAGAAGCCAAGGAAAAGGTTGGGAGGTGCGACAAAGACCACCCACACAAACTTCGCCCAGGCACATACCGGTATCCCGCAGAGTGTGATAGATACTCGGAGGAAAGAAGGAGATTGCACGCGTTGTGGAAAGAAAAACCACACCTATCAGACGTGTTGGGGAGATGCCCATATATCGGCGGCAACGGTCAGCTCAAGACCGATAAAAATGGGAATTCGACGAGCAAGATCGGCTATTGTAAAGCCTAAATTAGCTCGCAGAGTCGCAACCGCTCAGAACCCAGCCCGGGTAAATCAGATCTGGGAACTGGCGGACGACGAGGAACTGACCTAGGTCAGTTCATTGGCACCAACGGCGACGGCGATTGGGTATTCAGTGTCCTGATGGAGCTGGAATCGAAATGGGAACCCCCTTTGGCTGGGGTGTATTGGGTACCGACCACGACGGGGATCGGGTAGTCCGTGTGCAACTACGGGAATCGAAACTCAAAATGATCAAAGCGGCGCGAAGCAAGTCTCTCCTTTCAGGATCAACGCAAGTAGGCTCTAAGTGAAGGGACCCCACGAGGGACTTATGAGCTCGAACACAAGAATCAATATATGGAGAGTCTTGAACGAAAGAGAGGATAGTTAACATGCCCACATGGCCCGGGAGCCAACAGTACCAAGTTCCTGGAGTCACCTGGTGGTCGCCTGCTACCCGTGTGCAAGCAAGTTACTATACCGAAGAAGTTGGGACATAGCAATGCAAGATCTACCTGATAACAATACACGACAGGAGGACAACCGACGCGGGCCGTTCCACCTACCACACGAGTCTGAGTCGTATTATACGTATGTACTATCTTGCCTTCTGGCCAGAGTGTGGGATAGGGATGTACCGCTTTGGTGCGCAAGGCCCCTCTGAGGGAGCTGGACGGATAACCGAAATCCTAAGGGAAAGGACTCGGTGACAGCGGGAACCCCACACTAGGGGAGTAAAATGGCTAATAACCGCCCGAAAATCTGCTATGAGCCTAGGTCTGGTGTGTCGGGAGAAGGCATCCAGCCTGAAAACTGGTCGTGCGCAATAGCGTATCGGTGAAACGCCGCTTAAGTATGTAGACCCAGATTGTTAGAGCTAAAGAATTACTAGTTTGTCTGAGGAGACCTTAATGGTCGAAACTACGCGGGCGTAGTAACAAACATCTTGTTACCTACACCCAACACCAACGATGCCTAAACGAAAGAACCAAGAAAGTCTTATCCGCGCCAAGCGTGTCGAACTAGACGCTCCAAAACCAAAACGATATAACTGTCCGGAGGGGATCGCTTACCTCCATATACACGATAAGCGATACAAAGTTAAAGTCTTATTAGACTCGGGATCCAACGTGTTCCTTATCAACAAGGACCTAGTTGAAGACCTTCGCGTTCCCTCTATAGAACGCGACAATGCAGTTGATATCTTAGGCTTTGACGGATCGTTAGCCGCCTCTGGAGGGAAGTGTTACACCCGCCCAATAAAATTGGAAATAGGAAAAAACCGACACATGTCTGAAGTGTCGTGTGAAGTGGCTAAAGCAGGTCACTATGGAATGAGAATTCTTTTTGGTTGGTGGCATCGTGAACACCCAGTGTCTCACATAGAAGATGCAGAAAATTGGACCTTCTCCGCAAAATGTTGTGAAAACTGTGTGGAAGAAGATGAAGGAATAGCGGATATGTTCGAATATGACGAATCCGTCGCTTGGGATCCTAATGCCTGCCGAATCGGAAGAATCGGAGCCATCGAAAATACGCTGGAACTCGAAGCATTACCGAAAGAATACTGGAGTTACAAACATTTGTTTGAAGCCCAGACGGCAGAAAAACTAGCAGCAAGACGAACCTTCGATCATGAAATCAAACTGATCCCAGGATCAACTCCCCCCTGGGGGCCGATATATCCGTTGTCCGAAAAACAGCGGAAGCCCTTACGAGAATACTTGGAAACGATGATCAAGCAAGGAAAAATCACACGGAGCCAATCACCAGCAGGCACACCGATTTTATTCGTACCTAAACCAGATGGTAGACTACGCCTAGTTGTGGATTATCGAAATCTAAATAAGATTACTATCCTCAACAAACATCCCCTTCCACTAATGTCTGAACTCAGAGATAGAGTAGCCGGCGCAAAGATCTTCACCAAGTTAGACCTTAAGGACGGCTACCACCTGATTAGGATAAAAGAAGGAGATGAATGGAAAACGGCGTTTCGTACGAGATACGGACATTACGAATATAAGGTTATGCTTTTTGGATTGGTTAACGCTCCTTCAACCTTCCAAGATATGATGAACCAAGTTCTACAGGAATACTTGGACGTCGGAGTTGTGTGTTACCTTGATGATATTCTTATCTACTCCAAGGATGAAAAGGGACATATCGAAGCTGTTAAGAAAGTTTTACAAAGTCTATCAGACTTTCAGTTAGCGGTATCGCTAAAAAAATCGACCTTCCATACCACAGAGGTGGAATTCCTCGGCTATATGGTGGGGGTCGATTGGGTGTCTATGAGCACCCGAAAGGTGGAATCCATAATGGTCTGGAAAGCACCTAAGTCGGTCAGAGAAGTACAAGTCTTTATGGGATTTGCTAACTTCTACCGACGATTTATAAAAAACTTCTTGGCTATTTTCAAGCCAATAACCGAGACATTACAAGGAAATCCGAAGAATTTTAAATGGGGAATGGAACAAGAGACTGCTTTCGAAGAACTAAAGCACCGATTCACCACAGCCCCCATACTCCACCATTTCTTCCCAGAAAGAGAAACGGTGGTAGAAACGGACGCTAGCGATTTTGCCCTCAGATGCGTCCTTTCTCAGTACTTCGAAAAAAGATTACATCCAGTGGCTTTCCATTCAAGGAAATTAAACTCGGTGGAGCGCAATTATGAGATCCATGATAAAGAACTTCTCGCAATCCTTGAAGCTTTTAAAGAATGGAGACACTACTTGATTGGAACGGAAAAACCAATCACAGTCTTTACCGACCATCAAAACCTACAATACTTCCTCACCTCAAAAGTCTGGAGTGGCCGACAAATTCGATGGGCTCAGAAGTTGGTAGAATACAATTTTCGTATTGTATACCGACCAGGTACAAAGGGCGGAAAGCCTGATGCATTAAGCCGACGGCCGGAGTACCGTCCTGTGGAGGGAGCTACGCATCGCAAACAAAAAATTTTAAAAGAAGAAAATTTCTTGGTATCGTTAGTAGTGAGGGTAGGCGATGAAGGAGAAGACTGGGATGGAGACAAGGATTTGGATTTGGAACCTCGAAGAGGTGGAAAGGAACCCGTTATCAGGGTCAAGAGATTGAGCAAAAAGGCATACTTGCCGACAAAAGGCTCACGGATGGCGGCAGGACATGACCTGTATGCCATAGAGGATGACATTGTCCCGAAATACGGTCAAGCATTAATAAGGACGGCTATAGCTGTGGGGCTACCCGAAGGAAGTTATGGAAGAGTTGTCCCAAGAAGTGGATTAGCGGTGCGAAGCGGAATCTCTACCGGCGCAGGAGTAATCGATGCTGATTACACCAGCGAACTCAAAGTCGTACTTTACAACCATAAAGATGTGGATTGCCAAATAAGAATGGGCGATCGCATAGCCCAGTTAGTGGTAGAAAAGGTCAACACCTCGTACATGATGGAAGTTGATGACTTGGAAGAAACAGAGTGAGGAACCACGGGATTCGGAAGCACCGATATAGCGACAAGATCCTTTATCGTCAAAGAACTGGAACCTAGCATCAGCTACCTACAGGCATCGGCTAAAGACAACGAACAGTGGTACGATATTTCAGAAGTACCCGAAAAAGTTCTAATGTCAAATGCGATTATCCTGCAAAAAAGTATGAAGCAGTTCAATCCTGAATTCTTAAGCGAGATACAGGCAGCTATCGGAACCGACGCAGCTTGGAGGCAAAGGAGGGAAGAACTTATTAGGTTACGAGACGAAGGAAAGGATTTTCCCAAAGACTGGACCTTAACCGACGATCTACTATACTATAAGCAACGACTATTTGTACCAAATAGTCAGGCTCTATATACCAAGATTGCAGAAGGATGTCACGATGCAAAAGTTGCAGGACATTTCGGTCAAGAAAAAACTTTGGAAATAATCATGAGAGACTTCTACTGGAAAGGACTTGCGGCATGGGTCAACGACTACGTACGATCCTGCGATGAATGCCAACATAACAAATCGCCTAGACACGCTAAGTACGGATTGCTGCAACCATTGCAAATACCCTACGCAGCATGGGCGTCCATCTCAGTGGACTTCATTACACAACTACCAGAGTCGCAAGGATGCACTCAGATAATGGTAGTAGTTGATCGATTCACAAAGATGGCACATTTCATCGGGCTTCAAACCTCGGCTACGGCCAAGGATGTCGCAAACGCTTTCCTAAAAGAAGTATGGAGGCTGCACGGCCTACCAACCGAAATCGTCTCGGACATGGACTCAAAGTTTGCAGGAGAATTCTGGGAATCCCTTTGCAAAGCGCTGGAAATTAAGCGAAGAATGTCGACGGCATACCACCCTCAAACTGACGGACAAACTGAACGTACCAACCAAGTGCTGGAAGGATACCTTCGAAGTTTTGTCAATTACGATCAGGATGATTGGTATCAGCTGCTACCGCTAGCTGAACACGCTTACAACAACTCCGCAACTAACGCTCACGGGATGTCACCATTCTATGCAAACTACGGATTCCATCCACAGACAGAGTGGATGAAGGAGCGCGAAGCTCAAAATCCAGGAGCAACACTTTATGCAAACTGGATTAAGACGATACATGAACAAGCAAGAGGGTCACTAGAAAAGACACGAGAAGGGATGTCGAAATATTATGACCGGAAAGCTCGACAACAGCCGGACTTCAAAATCGGGGACAAAGTAATGTTAAACGCCAAAAACATTCGCACCCGACGGAAATCTAAAAAGCTAAGTCCAAAGCTATACGGCCCTTTCCAAATTATGGAAAGACGCGGATCCAGAGCATTCAAGCTCAACATATCCGATCGATGGAACATTCATCCCGTATTCCATGTCGCACTATTGGAACCCTACCGCGAGTCAGTTCATGGTAATCGCCAGCAACCCCCTAGAGAACCGGAGGATATTGACGGTGATCTGCAATGGGAGGTTGAAAAAATCGTAAGAAGCGAGATTCGTTCTTACAGAAAACGAGTACGCGGCCGCTACCAAGAGAAGCGGGAACTGTGGTACTTCGTTAAATGGCAAGGGTGTTCGGAAGATGAGAACACATGGGAGCCTGCCACCGGTATGGAAAATGCGGAGGAAGTTGTGGAGAATTTTCATAATGAAAATCCGGACATGCCAGGAAGGGCAGAAGTAAGATAGTGAGGAAAAGGTTTTCCTACCGTGGCCAAGTAAACGCGGAAGGTTTTTTACCCTGACCACACTGAGTCTTAAAATGTATTTAGAAGAAATTATAAAATGGTTATAAAGGCATTCGAGGCGAAGCCTGGAAGGAGGGAGCTCATGTTAGGCATATGGAAATCCGAGACATGTGCACAGACCCACGGTAGGGTAACTGCGCACAGACCCTCAATTTACCGGAGTGCCAACACCCCCCTCCGGCCCCCTTATGGGGCCCGCACGTCATTAGCGAGATTTCGAGAGTTGCGTCCCATAACTAAAATGTCACATCAATGAAGCCCACTTCATAACACCATATACGTCGCCGCCGTCCGTCCGACCGCATGCTGTTCGCAGGATATATGAGAGGGGACCTTTGGCGACATCTGGGAAGTGGAACGGAGGAAATCCGTCGGAGGCGCATTGAGATAGTAGGCTTCGAAGTTAGGCTTCCTAACTATGGGCCGAAAGTGACGGGACGTTTTCGGCGAAATACTCCAAGAGGATATCCCAGTAGCGGAAGCTATTAGGGGTATACCGAATCCACCCATACCCTTCTGAGATCAGCTGTAGGTTGGTTGGTCCTAGTAATAGGACCCCTCTACGGAGGCCGGCGGACCAAGGGGAAGCACGCTCAGAAAGGAAGACCTAGATAAGTCGGAGACCCTTAAGACGCTGACACGTCGGGCTCGGACTTGCGATTGGCACTAGGTGATCCGGCATGAACCTGATCACTTCATGACCGAAGAGACGACTGGACGATAGTCAACAAGACTAAAGTCATATAAAAGTCTATGCGGACATCTAAGTTGGAGGCGGCTGTTTGGTATAACAAATAGCGCAGTCATCTCAACGGAGGAATACTATTCCGAGTCCGCGAAAGGGTGTGATAAGTTTCAGGGTCAAACGGTGTTCGCACTTATAAGATTCTGGACGTTTGCGTATTAAAACCAGAGTGGTACTTCGGAGGCATAGTAGTTAGAAGTAGTCCGCGAACACTCAGACGCGGGATATAAATATCGAAGTGCCTCTCGAGCTTTACAGACATCATCAAGCAACGGAGAAGAGATCTTATCAATATAATATTGTTTATGCTTTAAAATCTTTACCTCACTTTAATCGAGACGAGCCTTCCTGGACAGATTCTGCAATAAAAGATTTCGGGCCTACGTCCCTCAGTTATTTACTTGAGTTTGGCGTCTGCCTAACAGTAATGAAGTCCACCGAGAAAGATGCCCATGCCGCGTAGGGTATTTGCAATGGTTGCAGTAATCCGTACTTAGCATGCCTAGGCAATTTGTTATGTTGGCATTCATCGCAGGGTCGTACGTAGTCGTTGATCTATACCGCAAGTCCTTTCCAGTAGAAGTCTCTCATGATTATTTCCAAAGTTTTTTCTTGGCCGAAATGTCCTGCAACTTTTGTATCGTGACATCCTTCTGCAATCTTGGTATATAGAGTCTGACAATTTGGTACAAATAGTCTTTGCTTATAATATAGTAGATCGTCGGTTAAGGTCCAGTCCTTGGGGAAATCCTTTCCTTCGTCCCGTAACCTAATGAGTTCTTCACACCATTGCCTCCAAGGTGCGTCTGTCCCCATAGCTGCCTGTATCTTGCTTAGGAACTCAGGATTGAACTGCTTCATACCTTTTTGCAGGATCATCACATTTGACATTAGAACTTTTTCGGGTACTTCTGAAATATCGTACCAATGTTCGTTGTCTTTAGCCGATGCCTGTAGGTAGCTGATGCTAGGTTCCTGTTCCTTGACGACCAAGGATCTTGTCGCTATATCGGTGCTTCCGAATCCCGCGGTTCCTCGCTCCGTTTCTTCTAAGCCGTCGACTTCTATCATATCCGAGGTGTTGACCTTTTCTACCACTGGTTGAGCTATGTGATCGCCCATTCTTATTTGGCAGTCCACATCTTTATAGTTGAAAAGTATGACTTTGAGTTCGCCTGTGTAATCAGAATCGATTACTCCTGCGCCAGTAGAGATTCAGCTTCGGACCGCTAATCCACTTCTTGGGGCAACTCTTCCGTAAGTTCCTTCCAGTAGCCCCACAGCTATACCCGACCTTATTAATGCTTGATCATATTTCAGGACAATGTCATCTTCTATGGCATACAGGTCCTGTCCTGCCACCATTCGTGAGCCCTTTGTTGGCAAGTATGCCTTTTCGCTCAATCTCTTAACCCTAATAACGGGTTCCTTTCCACCTCTTCATGGTTCCAAATTCAAATCTTTATCTCCATCCCCATCTTCTCCTTCATCGCCTACCCTCGCTACTAGCAACACTAAGAAATTTTCTTCTTTCAAAGTTTTCTGTTCGCGATGCGTAGCTCCCTCCTAAGGACGGTACTCCGGCCTTCTGCTTAATGCATCAGGCTTTTCGCCCTTTGTGCCTGGTCGGTATACAATCTGAAAATTGTGTTCTACCAACTTCGGAGCCCATCGAATTTGACAGCCACTCCAGACTTTTAAGGTGAGGAAGTATTGTAGGTTCTGATAGTCAGTAAAGACTGTGATCGGTTTCTCCGTTCTGATCAAGTAGTGTCTCCATTCTTTAAAGGCTTCTAGGATCGCAAGAAGTTCTTTATTATGAATCTTATAATTGCGCTCCGCCGAGTTTAATTTTCTGGAATGGAAAGCTTGTGGATGCAATCTTTTCTCCAAGTATTTAGAAAGGACGCAGCCGAGTGTAAAATCGCTAGCGTCTCTTTCTACGACTGTTTCTCTTTCTGGGCAAAAGTGGTGGAGTATGGGGGCTGTGGTGAATCGGTGCTTTAGCTCTTTGAAAGCAGTGTCCTGTTCAATTCCCCTTTTAAAATTCTCAGGATTTCCTTGTAATGTCTCGGTTATTGGCTTGCAAATAGCCGAGAAGCTTTTTATAAATCGTCGGTAGAAGTTAGTAAACCCCATAAAGACTTGTACTTCACTAACTGACTTAGGTGCTTTCCAGACCATTATGGATTCCACCTTTCTGGTACTCATAGACACCTCATCGACTGCCACCATATAGCCGAGGAATTCAACCTCTGTGGTAGGGAAAGTCGATTTTTTTAGCGATACTGCTAATTGAAAGTCTGATAGACTTTGTAAAACTTTCTTAACAGCTTTGATGTGTTCCTTTTCATTCTTTGAGTAGATGAGAATATCATCAAGGTAACACACGACTCCGACGTCCAAGTATTCCTGTAGAACTTGATTCATCATATCTTGGAAGGTTGCCTGAGCGTTGACCAATCCAAAAGGCATAACCTTATATTCGTAATGTCCGTATCTCGTATAGAACGCCGTCTTCCATTCCTCTCCTTCCTTTATCCTAATCAGGTGGTAACCATCTTTCAGGTCTAAATTGGTGAAGATCTTTGCTCCGGCTACTCTATCTCCGAGTTCGGACGTTAGTAGAAGGGGATGTTTGTTGAGGATCGTAATCTTATTTAGATTTCAGTAATCCACAACTAGGGGTAGTCGGCCATCAGGTTTAGGTACGAATAATATGGGTGCTCCCACTGGCGATTGGCTCTACGTGATTTTTCCTGGTTTGATCATTGTCTCCAAGTATTCTCGTAAAGCCTTAAGGTGTTTTTCGGATAGCGGGTATATCGGCCCCCTTGGGGGAGTTGATCCTGGAATTAATTTAATTTCATGATCGAATGTCCGCCTTGGGGCCAATTTTTCTGCCGTCTGGGCTTCAAACAAATGTTTATAATGCCAGTATTCTTTTAGTAAGGATTCGAGTTCCACCGTATTCTCGATGGCTCCGATTTTTCCGATGTGGCATGCATTTGGGTCCCAAGTGACGGACTCATCATATTCGAACATACCTGCTCTTCCTTCATCTTCCTACACACAGTTTTCACAACATTTTGCGGAGAAAGTCCAATTTTCTGCATCTTCTATGTGAGAGACTTGGTGTTCACGATGCCACCAACCAAAAGGAATTATCATTCCATAGTGACCTGCTTTAGCCACTTCACATGACACTTCTGAAATGTGTCGATTTTTTCCTATTTCCAATTATATAGGGAGAGTGTAACACTTCCCTCCAGAGGCGGCTGACGATCCATCAAAGCCTAAGATATCAACTGCATTGTCGCGTTCTATAGAGGGAACACGAAGGTCTTCAACTAGGTCCTTATTGATAAGGAACACGTTGGATCCCGAATCTAACAAGACTTTAATTTTGTATCACTTATCGTGTATATAGAGGTAAGTGATCTCCTCCGGACAGTTGTATCGTTTTCGTTTTGGAGCGTCTAGTTCCACGTGCTTGGCGCAGATATGACTCGCTTGGTTCTTTCGTTTAGGCATCGTTGGTAAAGGGTGTAAGTAACAAGATGTTTGTTACTATGTCTGCGTAGTTTTGACTATTGAGGTCTCCTCAGACAAACTAGTAACTCTTTAGCTCTAACAATCTGGGTCTACATACTCAAGCAGTGTTTCACTGATACGCTATTGCGCACGACCAGTTTTCAGGCTGGTGCCTTCTCCCGACATGCCAGACCTAGGCTCATAGCAGATTTTCGCGCGGATATTAGCCATTTTACTCCCCTGGTATGGGGTTCCCGCTTTCACCGAGTCCTTTCCCTTAGGATTTCGGTTATCCGTCCAGCTCCCTCAGAGGGGCCTTGCGCACCAAAGCGGTACATCCCTATCCTACACACTGGCCAGAAGGCAAGATAGTACATACGTATAATACGACTCAGACTCGTGTGGTAGGTGGAACTGCCCGCGTCACTTGTCCCCCTGTCGTGTATTGTTATCAGGTAGATCTTGCATCGCTCTGTCCCAACTTCTTCGGTATAGTAACTTGCTTGCACACGGGTAGCAGGCAACCACCAGGTGACACCAGGAACTGGGTACTGTTGGCTCCCGGGCCATGTGGGCATGTTAACTATTCTCTCTTTCGATCGAGACTCTCCATATATTGATTCTCGTGTTCGAGCTCCCAAGTCCCTCGTGGGGTCCCTTCACTTAGAGCCTACTTGCATTGATCCTGAAAGAAGAGACTCGCTTCGCACAGCTTTGATCATTTTGAATTTCGATTCCCATAGTTGCACATGGACTACCCGATCCCCGTCGTGGTCAGTATGCAATACACCCCAGCCAAAAGGGGGTTCCCATTTCGATTCCAGCTCCATCAGGACACTGAATACCCAAACCCCGTCGCCGTTGGTGCAAATGAACTGACCTAGGTCAGTGCCTCATCGTCCGCCAGTTCCCAGATCTTATTAACTTGCGCTGGATGCTGGATGGCTGTGACTTTGTGAGCTAACTTAGGCTTTACAATAGCCGATTGTGCTCGATGAATTCCCATTTTTATCGGTCTTGTGCTGACCGTTGCCGCCGATATATGGGCATCTCCCCAATACGTCTGTGAGGTATGGTTTTTCTTTCCACAACGTGTGCAATCTCCGTCCTTCCTCCGAGTGTCTATCACACTCTGTGGGATACCGGTATGGGCTTGGGCGAAGTTTGTGTGGGTGGTCTTTGCCGTTCCTCTATACCTTTTCCTGGGCTTCTCCGGCTCTTCGTCCCTTTTCCATTTTCGTGGTCGGGCTCCACCTCACTTGACATAAGGTTTAGTTTCCCAATGTCGTTTCGGTTTAGAGTCCCGTCGGTCTTCTCTTTTGACCTCTTAGACAACCTTGGACTTTGATGGCTTGTCTCGCCCAATTTTCTCTCTTGCCAGAAGTCCTTCTTCTGACCGGCTACACGGTCTTAGAGCCTCCTCCCATTCTTGATCCGTTGTATATTGCAGAGCTGATAATCTGCGGACAATTTGTTTAGGAAGTTTATTTTCGACTTCCTCCTGCTAGGATTCTCCGGTCATGCGTGCATGAATGTTATGGTTATGCATGATCATTAGGTAAGGTTCAATGCTTCCATCATACTCGACTTGTTTCATAGCCCGAAGTGCTAGCCGTTCGGCTTCTACCAGAGCGAACCGTTTGATCATATCATGTTCAAAACAAGTCCATGTTGCTAGCTCCGGTTGCAGGGTTTCCCCTTGAAATCCGTCCATAACCTTCCTATACCCAACGGTATAAGGAAGCACTATTTCTCCTCTTGTACGACTGAGTGCATATATAACTCGTTCTCGGGCATCGTCCCACATTCATGGATTTTGCCTAAAATAGTCAGTACATTGAAGGATCCAGACATATATGTCTTGAGCGGGTTTATCCTCAAAGAATGGGGGTGGCTGTGATGGTCGCTTAATATTCAGTGCCATCGCGTTGGCAAGTGTTTCTGCCATACCAGACTGTTCTGGTGTTTGTCCTCGCCTGCCTCAGCTAGGACCTCCTCTCCTTCTTCCTCTCTCATCATCATCGTCATCATCGTTACTAGGATGTCCAGGGTTACCTCCCTGGGCATCTGAGGGGGATGCATCAGCGGCTTCACAGCCTTTTTCTTTGTCCCTACGTGTAGGTGGAGCATAGTACTCCTCATTGTCAGTTTCTTGGACTGCGGGTAAGGCTGCGTGTCCTGCAGCTTCGGGACTTGGTTCCGCGGCTAGTATCTTATTTATTGCCGCGGTTAACCCTTTTAGGGTTTGGTTTGTCTCAATATTCTACTGTTGTTGCTGGTCTTGAGACCTGCGAATCTCCGCTTGGTACATCGCCTGATCTGTGCGCATTTGTCCTAGAGTACGATTGACTTCTCTTTCGCGAGTAATACTTTGGGCGCGGAATTCGATGAATTCCGCTCTTAGACTGAGGACCATTTGTTCTAGAGTCTGGTCTCGGGCCAATGCCGATTGGCTTTCTTCAACCAGGGTTCTATGTGACCTCGTGGTTACCTATTCATGTTCCTGTTGACACCGTTCCTGAGCGTCAATTTTCTTAGTGACTTCTCGCAACATCTCTTCTTGTATCCCCTTGACTTCGCTTTTCATGCCTGCCAGCTACATCAACAAGATTGCAATATTATTATCGTGGACATCTTGTCCATCAGCGATTTGCTGTTGAACCTTGATTAACTTTAAGGTATTGTCTTGGGTAGCTGCCTTCAAATGTTTGTAGGAGATATTAGCTTGGTTGAGCGAGGTATCTATGTCTTGTCTTATTTGACCCAAGGTTATCCCAAGGCGGGCAGCCAATCTAGGCAAGTTTGCAGCATGGTCGCCTCTTGGTTTAGGCGTGGAGGCCCTTGATATTCGACGAGTGCTTGCAACACGCGAGGACAGGTAGGAGGGTAAAGTGCCTCGCCGGAATGTGGGTTCATGAGGGGTTGATGGTTGTGGGCTCCATATGGCCGAATCATCGGTTTTATCGGTTGTATCAGGGCGGGTGTCCATAGTTTCTCCTGCCATTATTCTCTTTCTTGGCTCTTGAGGTATCTCAGCCATTGTGATACTTTCCAGGTAGGCTAATTGCGCTAATAGTCCTGGATGAGTAATTACTGGTACTGCGTACCTGTAACTGGTACTGGTTACTGGTTAGGATTTCATCTATCAGTTGATACTGTTTGAGTTTTGAATGTGTTTCAGGAGACGAGGTGTGCCTCTAGCCCTAGTATAGGGTTTGATACTCTATATGTTTTATGTTTGGTTTCGAGTATTGGTTTGATACTCTATATGTTTTATGTTTGTTTTCGAGTATCGGTTTGATACTGGATATGTTCTATGTTTGGTTTCAGGACTACCGTTTTGGAGTTTATTATCTTATGAGAACAAGGCTCCCAGTAGCCTAGGAAGTGTATTTAAGAAACTGCTATTCTTCTCGTTGGAAGGAGCAGACTTTGGCCAACAGAGTTTTCAATATACTTGATTGAACAGTTACTCTCTTCAGTTCGCTTCAACAATCTTTAGTTTGAGACCTACCAAACATCTCGGAGACTTCAGTAGTTGCGATACAGTAAGAAGTCTATTCAACAACCTTGGGTAAAGCCTTGGGACTTTGATTCGTTAGCTACCGTCTTGGTACAGAACAAAGCACGTTAACCCTGAGATTACCGCATCTCCCAAGAGGCGGTTACTTTTTTTTAACTTCAGCAAGTTATCACGATAGTAGGCGTTTCAGGACCAAGTAAGGGCAAGGCCCCTGAGAAAGGTTCTCAACAGCGTACCGGGGATTCCAAAGGATGGTTCAGAAAGACTCCACCTTTGGAGCCGGCAGCCAGCGAAGCAGCTGCTAGGCAGTTAGCCAGAGACGCTGCCGCACAATCGACAGAAGAATCATCAGAACAACCACTGGAACCGCCAGCCACTACCCCCGGAGGGTACCCAGAATCCCCAAGAAAGCCTACAGGTACACAAGTACCCCCAGCACCACCGAGTAACGATCCAGATAGCACAGATAGTGATAAAGGATCAGGCGATATGGCCTCACAAGCAGGACCCTCAGGGTCCGGAGCCCCAGCACCAGAGGTTCCTAGACCACCGACACCTAGACCTAACCCAGCTGTTACAGCTAAACTCAGCATCAAAGTACCTTCGCCCAGTAAGTTTACTGGTGAAGGAGATGACCTCAAACCGGAAGCGTTCGATAGATGGTATAACTTAGTACAGTTATACATGCGGATTAATGGACTACGGACTAGCGAGGCCGGAGGAGGAAACTATTGGATCCTCTATACTGAAGGACGAGCTCAAGAAGCAGCTTTCCATGCAGCAGAATATTTCGGTGAAGACATGACCAGAGAAGACCTTCCTGGATTCCTACGAGAAAGATTCCAGTCTTCAAAACAGAAAGATGATACCTATTGCAAATTCCATGAAATCACACAAGTGCATAATAGCAAGATACAGCGAATATCAACCATAGCAACCAACATGGTAATGTTCCAATCACGCCTACCTGCAAATACCATAAGCGACTATGCCTTCATTCAACAGTTGTTCAAGAGCCGCACCCTAGACTGCGGCAAGAAGTGGAATTACAGCATGCTGAGACTGACACTATTATGGAAGTTATACAAGATGTGGAGAGTATAGATGCTATCCTAAAAAGCACTGGTGCTTATGGGAAAGAAAGGTTAGAAAAACCAGTGAAAGAATTCATTTCCAAATAAGAAGGATGGAAGGACAATCGGAAAGCTAGCCACAAGCCCTACTCCAAACCTAAGAAACGAAAAGAAATAGGTCTTTGGTATACCTGCGGAGGTAAAGGACATCTAGTAAGAGACTGTCCTAGCAAAGATGAGAAGGGTAAAGGCAAGGGCAAGGCTAAGGTGAAGAAAGAAGTTGCCTCCAACAGAATAGAACTAGAACAACAAGCGGAAGAGGTGTTTATCAATGGTATGGAAATAGAGGAAGAAGAAGAAGACGTTTTCACGACGGCCACTAGACCAACAAACATCAAACCTCATGACGCTCTCGAAGGAACAATGCACACCATTGGCAAAGAAGCCAGAGTCCTGCTTGATACCGCATCAATAGGAGCAAACCTAATTAGCGCTACGCTTGTCACAACGCACAGAATTCCTTGTCAGGAATTAAAAACACCGATCAGAATACACCTAGCTATGAAAGGATCACAATCCGGAGGTCATAAAGAATGTTTTGTCAACATATCAGCAGGAAAGCTGAGGACACCAGGGACTAGGATGTTAGTCGGAAACCTGGCAAAATACGATGCACTAATAGGAATGCCTTTCCTAGAACAACACCAAGCTCAAATTGAATGTGGCAAATTAGCTATCCTGTTTCCGAAACAGAATGTTGGAATTATTTGCACACTTACTAGTGGTATGATCCGAGCAGAAGTGATCAGCACTGAAGATGTCATGAGCCAACACCCGGAAGTATTTCACGATAAAATACCCGAAGACTTACCACCCCTAACAAAGATCAATCATAAGATAGATCTGCAACCCGGGAAAGAGCAGTGCTCATTGCCCACGTACTCAATACCGGATCGATGGGCAACCGACATGAGCATAGGGCTAAGAGAAAAGAAGAAAGCCGGAATTATTAAGAGACAAGCAGTTTTGTCAGCAACACCCATGTTCGCACAAGAAAAAAAGGACAAAAAATAAATGAGACCATTAGTGGACCTCACAGCGAGAAATGAGATTACAATCAAGGAGGTTGAGACTATTCCAAACTAAAAGATGATCTTGAATGCGCTAGCTAGGGCAAGATACTGCAGTAAAATCGATCTTAGCGATGCCTACTTTCAAACAAAAGTGGAGCCAGAGGATCTGAGAAAACACGCTTTTAAAATACCATTTGGATGTTTCATTAGCAAAGTGATGCTGCAAGGAGATATGAATGCTCTAGGAACATTCATGCGCATAATGTCCGATCTATTTGCCGACTACCTAGGATGATTTATGTTTGTATATATTGATGATATGTTCATTTTTTCCAATACAGAGTCTGAACATTTGAAACAGATATCTTTGATTTGCGACAAGCTCAAGGAGGCACGATTCTATGCAAGCGGGAAGAAATCCTAATTCTTCGCCACCAGTATAGAAGTGCTAGGCCATGTTATCAATAACGGAGTACTCTCACCAGCACCAGAAAAAATAGCGAAGATCGAAGAATGGACTACTCCACAGACTAAGAAATAGTTACAGGAATTTCTAGGAACGGTCAACTATATCAGCCAGTTTTTGCCACATATTTCAACCATTACATCACTCCTAACGGAACTCACCGGAGTTGCAGAATTTGTGTGGACCGCCACCCAAGATCAAGCCATGGATAATGTTAAGCGACTTGTTTCAAAATACGAGGTTATGAAACCACTACAATATGATTCGTCACTTTCAATATGGTTGATAACCGATGCATCCAACACAGGTGTGGGAGCATGGGTAGGACAAGCAGAAACATCAGAGAATGCCAGACCTGCTTCGCTGCATAGCAGGAAATTCTGTAATGCCCAAATGAATTATGGCACAACTGACAAGGAAGCTCTAGCAATAGTTGATGCACTGACGGCATTTCATCACATACTTGCAGGAAGCAAGTTTACTATCATCAGCGATCACCTACCTCTGACGGACCTAAAGACAAGCAGAACACCCACCAAAAAAGCAGTTACGATGGCGAGGGTTTATTGGGAAGTATGATACTGAGATAGTGTACCGGCCGGAGAAATGGAACTATTTAGCAGATGCATTATCTCGCCTTTATGATAAAAACGATAATTACCCACATACCGCAAACTATCCTATATCAGAAGACAATTTACCTAATTGCTCACCTATTTCATCCTTTCTTTCTTACGAAGAACCTACTATTGAACTCTAGATGTCTCGATTCGAAGCCCTCACAGTTGAGCACATAGGTGCTCATTCAGAATGCGAGAGCAACTGCAGCCTGGAGCAAGCAGAGCTAGATATAAACAATTACAGAAATAGCGAACCCCTGAACGATTGGGGAGACCATCGAAGTTATACCAGTGGTAGGAGTGAGGAGGAACTTGAACATGCATCAATGCATAGGGCATTCTGCAACATACCCTTCTGCCCTGACCACGAGGAATTGAAACCTAAGACTAAGATCAATGCCAGCTCCCCCTGCAGCAGCCCACCAGCTATCGAAACTCCACCTAACACCAATGATGATCACAATGATAGAGATACCCATTCACCACGCCCCCGTCTTGATATCCGAGCCATGAAAGAACATGTCAAGAAAGCTCTTGGCTGTGGCACGCCCCCTACCGAATTTCAGGCCTCCGAGTACCCTGAACACCACCGCTATGAGCCCCTCTATGGAGGACCCCTTGCATACTTGAATGAGGTTCCGGTAGTGGAACCACCCTCCCTGCCTCATGAGAAACGCGAGCTCTACAAAGTGTATGAAACACCCGAGTAGGAGGAGGAGGTAACGGTATTAGAAAGAGTGGTGGACGAAAGGGATATCATCCAAGGAGTGGATGATATGAAGAACATTTGAAGGGAACAGATGGTTAAAGGATATAGAAACGACCCTATCTATCAGTTAGTAAAGGATTCCAATCTCACTTCACGAAACGGAATGATGCAACATTACGAAATACGCAACGGGCTACTGTACGCTACCACAAGAGGAGGAGAAGATTGTCTTTACATTCCGAAGGGTCATGGAGTGAATGTAGAAACACTAAGAGAGTGGATGATAGGAGAAATACATAATAAAGGACACTATAGCATTGATCGAAACCTCCGGTACGCAACAGAATACATCTACTGGCAGGAGATGAAGAAGGATTTCAAAGACTATGTCCAGCAATGTGACATATGCCAACTGAACCGGGAAAGGACTACATTACCTACTGGCAACACCCTCTCGCTTCCTGTTCCCTCTGAGATATTTTCGAGCTATGCTATCGATTTCATGGGTCCCTTTACGAAGCTGAAAGGATATGATTCAGTATTGATGGTAGTAGATAGAGCGGTTGGGTTCAGCTGGCTGATACTGACATCGGTAAACACTACTGCAATTCCCACTATGGAGTTACT
This sequence comes from Tuber brumale, assembly GCA_014065205.1. Lineage (NCBI taxonomy): Eukaryota > Fungi > Ascomycota > Pezizomycetes > Pezizales > Tuberaceae > Tuber > Tuber brumale. The sequence continues at coordinate 249,511 of JACCEG010000035.1, read as the reverse complement.
CTGTCACCATATTTTCACACCTCATGGAATACCTGTGTCGATTGTTAGTGAGGCTGATTCTCGGTTCACCACCCTGTTTTGGAAATAAACTTTAAGGACGATAAGAATCAAAGACATTATGGCTAAGCCAGGCCACTACCAGACCAACGGACAAGCAGAAAGGAAGATTCAAGAACTGAAAACAGTATTGAGGAATGTTGTAAATGCCCGCCAGACCAACTGGCTTACCTACCTCCCTAAAGTAACAGCTTACTCCAATGCAGGTCACTCTGATACTAGTGGAATGTCACCATATAAGGCTGTGTATGGACAAGAATACCAACTACTTGATACCTGTAAGGTCAATGCTACCACAGTACCTGCATCCGATGATTATTACAATCGACACCAGGAGATTAGAAATGCAGCATACCAAGCGTTACGGTTAGCTAGAGCAAGATCAAACAGAGTAGCGATTAAGAGGAGGAACCCACACAAACCTGTCGAGATTGGGGAAAGGATTATGGTTTTTGGAGACCAGTTTGCAACGGAATCTGGCAGATCTCGGAAATTGCAGCCACGCTGGCGAGGCCCTTTTACAGTACTCGAATTTGACGAACACAGCCAGAACTATACAGTTAGCATGGACGCTAGAATGTATCGAAGACAGAAAGGAGTTTTCCACTACTCAGTAGTCAAACCTTACCACCCTAATGACGATTTCCGATTTCCAGGACGAGCATTTGCAAAGCCGGCACCCATCCTCATCAAGGAAGAACAAGAGTGGGAAGTTCAATCTGTCATTGATTACAGGGAACGATATGGGAAGGGACAGTTCTTGGTTAGTTGAAAGGGATACCCAGCAAGCGAGAATAGTTGGGAGCCGGTGGAAGGATTAGAACATGGGATGGAATTGGTTCAGGTATGGTGGACAGATAACATGCCAGGAGATGAGTTTCCTACGGTATTTTCTCGGTTTATTCCTATGTGTTACTCTCCTACTAAAGATGGCTTTGAGAGCTATCAGAATGTACCCCTGGTTGATAAAGGTTTTCGGGATCCTTATTTGAATTCTGATTATGATAGCGAGGATTAGGAATTTTCTTGTTATGTTTTGAAATAAGGGTTTCCTTTTGTTTTCGGGGTGTAAACGGTACTGGTTACTGGCTATGATTTCATGTATCAGTTGATACTGTTTGAGTTTTGAATGTGTTTCAGGAAACGAGGTGTGCCTCTAGCCCGGGTATAGGGTTTGATACTCTATATGTTTTATGTTTGGTTTCGAGTATAGGGTTTGATACTCTATATGTTCTATGTTTGGTTTCAAGTATCGGTTTGATACTCTATATGTTTAATGTTTGGTTTCGAGTATAGGGTTTGATACTCTATATGTTTTATGTTTGGTTTCGAGTATCGGTTTGATACTGTCTATGTTTTATGTTTGGTTGCGAGTATTGGTTTGATACTCTATATGTTTTATGTTTGTTTTCGAGTATCGGTTTGATACTCTATATGTTTTATGCTTGGTTTCAGGGCTACTGTTTTGGAGTCCATTATGTTATGAGAATAAGGCTCCCGGTAGCCTAGGAAGTGTATTTAAGAAACTGCTATTCTTCTCGTTGGAAGGAGCAGACTTCAGCAGACAGAGTTTTCAATATACTTGGTCGAACAGTTACCCTCTTCAGTTCGCTTCAAGAATCTTTAGTTTGAGACCTACCAAACATCTCGTAGACTTCAGTAGTTGCGATACAGTAAGAAGTCTATTCAACAACCTTGGCTAAAGCCTCCTGACTTTGATTCGCTAGCTACCATCTTGGTACAGATTAAAGCCCCTTAACTCTGCGATTACCGCATCTCCCGTGAGGCGGTTACAGTACCAGAGTTCTTGATATCCTTTAAAGGGTTTAAGGAATCGTATGTAAGGTATCCAATGTCTGAGATATTCTAGAGGTGTGGGTATAAAAGGGTTCACTTGGTCCGACTCCGGACTCAAAATCTGAATCTCGCTTTTTTCAAGGTTTAAAATGTACTTATAGTACATATGAGGGTGTGTCAGGCCCAGGCCGAGGGGATGTCTAGCCCTCGGATAACTATGCCTGCCTTTTCCTTTTCGGCCGTGATCAGGAAGTACTGGGTGCTCCAGTTGACGAAGTTTTCTGACTCGCTCGAATTCCACTCAAAGTACGAACCCTGCCAGGTACGATATATGCTATTGAATTGATCCCTCATTGGCATCCCGAAAGGTACTGTGAACCACGAGGGTTCTTGCGTATATTCTTCTACGATCTGGAACAGCTCGGTTTCAAATATTTCTTCGAAGGAATGAATATAGATAGGACGGTGAGGTGCTTTGAAAATGTGATGGAAGTCTGGGGTGAGGGTGGAGTTTGAAGTGAACTCGTAGTTCATATAGTGAGCCTTGGTAACAGGAGAACTATCAATATACGGTTAGGCGGATCCTAAACTCAAGTATATAACCGAAGGACGTAGGCCAAAATCTTGGATTGGAGAATCTGTCGAGGAAGGCTTGTCTCGATAAAGTAAAGTAAGGTAAAGATTTATGAGGTAAAGAATTTTATATTGATAAGATCTCTTCTCTGTTGCTTGATGATGTCTGTAAAGCTCAGGAGGCACTTCGATATTTATATCCCGCGTCTGAGTGTTCGCGGACTACTTCTAACTACTACGCCTCCGAAGTACCATTCTGGTTTTAATACGCAAACCTCCAGAATCTTATAAGTGCGAACACCGTTTGATCCTGAAACTTATCAGACCCTTTCGCGGACTCGGAATAGTATTCCTCCATTGAGATAACTGCTCCATTTGTTATTCCAAACAGCCGCCTCGAACTTAGATGTCTGCATAGACTTTTATATGACTTTAGTCTTGTTGACTATCATTCCAGTCGCCTCTCCGGTCATGAAGTGATCAGGTTCATCCCGGGCCACCTAGTGCCAATCGCAAGTCCGAGCCCAATGTGTCAACGTCTTAAGGGGCTCTGACTTATCTAGGTCTTCCATTCTGAGCGTGCTTCCCCTTGGTCCGCTGGCCTCCGTAGAGGGGTCCTATTACTAGGACCAACCAACCTACAGCTGATCTCAAAAGGGTATGGATGGATCCGGTATACCCCTAATAGCTTCCACTACTGGGATATCCTCTTAGTGTATTTCGCCGAAACCGTCCCGTCACCTGCGGCCCATAGTGTAGGAGGCCTAACTTTGAAGCCAACTATCTCAATGCACCTGAGAAGGATTTCCTCCGTCACACTTCCCTGATGTCGTAAAATGTCCCGTCTTATATATCCTGTGAACAGCATGCGGTCGGACCGACGGCGGCGACGCATATGGTGTTATGAAGTGGGCTTCATTGGTGTAACACTTTAGTTATGGGACGCAACTCTCGAAATCTCGCTAATGACGTGCGGGCCCCGTAAGTGGGCCAGAGGGGGGTGTTGGCTCCGGTCAATCGAGGGTCTGTGCGCAGTTACCCTACCGTGGGTCTGTGCACAAGTCTCGGATTTCTATATGCCTAAAAGCCACGGAGGACTTAATCGATAGAAAGTTCTGCAATACCTACCGGATACCCCTCATCAAAATCGACAAACCAAGAAACATCTATGTGGTTAATGGGGAACAGAGCAAGGCGGGCCCCATTACCCACATGGCCGAAATAGCCATGGAAACAGGATCTTATTAGGAAACGATAATATTACAGGTAGCAAATATGGTCAAACATACTGCGATCCTAGGAATACCATAGCTAAGGAAACACAACCTGAATATCGATTGGGAAAGAAGGCGGATCAACTTCGGAAGCGAGAGGTGTACCCAAGTATGCCTAACCGAATCACCAAGAATCGAGGCAGTACCTACCGGACTGGCCCTATGGGAAAACAAATACAGTCGAATCAGGGAGACAAGGAGCGAAGAAGTAGACATTAGGATCCAACGGTTGGATCCCGAAGCGAAGATACCGACGAAAGGGTCGTAGGGAGCGGCTGGACATAACCTGTACAGTATTCAAGAGGAAATCATCCTGGCCAAAGGGCAAGCAGGGATAAAGACAGGAATATCAATCCGATTACTGGATAGCACCTATTGACGAATTGCTCCACGAAGTAGATTAGCTATCAGACATGGCCTAACCATGGGAGCAGGGGTGATAGACGCAGACTATCGCAGAGAAATCATGGTTCTCTTAATAAACCTGACAGAAGAACACTACGAAGTCAAGAAAGGCGATCGGATTGCACAGTTGATTGTCGAAAAGATCGACAATAGAGGACTACGACAAGTAGACGGCCTCAATGAAACCGGAAGACAGGATCGTGGATTTGGAAGCACAGGAAAAAACACCATACAAGAACCCGAAGAACCACTCATCAATATCGACTTCATATCAGCTCAGACCTTTGGAAAACTATATTGGAAAGGAGAACAAACCGGTGTTCTCAAATGGGGTTAAGAAGAAAAGGAAACGATAGTAGCGGAGACCTCGACGATCAGCACCAGATTAGCGGTACAACAAGGAGCAACAAAAAAGAATGCGACTCTAAGACGGCTGGTACCAAGCGAATATCACGACTTCTTAGACATGTTCGAAGAAGGAGAAAGGACAGACTTGCCCGATTACAGAGAAGAGGACCACAGGATCGACCTAGTGGGGAGGGCCCCGTTCATCAAACTTTAGTCCTTGAGGGAAGAAGAGTTGAAGGCTCTGGGAGATTACCTCCAGCAGAATCTGGAGAGAGGATGGAAACTGCCATCATCGTCTGCAGCAGGAGCACGGATATTATTCGTCGAGAAGAAGGACGGAAAGCTCAGATTATGCGTGGACTTTCGAGGACTGAACGCAGTCACGAAGGAGGACCGATATCCACTACTGCTGATCGACGAAGTATTGGATAGATTGGGAAAGGCCCAATACTACACGAAACTAGACATCAAGGATGCCTACTACAGCATCAGGATATTCGAAGAAGGCGACTGGAAAACTGCATTCTGAACACGATATGGGCTATACGAATACCTGGTAATGCCGGTTGGACTGTCCAACGCACCGGCAACATTCCAAAGATGGATCAACACCAAACTCAGCAGGTTTTTGGATATATGTTGTATCGTCTACTTAGATGATATCCTCATTTATTCAAAGACAATGGAACAACACCGGAAGGACATTCGAAATGTTATGCAGGCCCTAAGGGAAGCAAAGATCAAACTAAAGCCAATGAAATGCGAATTCCATCAACAGGAAACTGAATATTTGGGGTTTGTCATCAACCCGGATGGAATATGAACCGACCCGGTCAAGACAGCAGTGATCGACGAATGGAAAGCACCAAAGAGCGTAAAAGGAGTACAAAGCTTCTTGGGGTTTTGCAACTTTTATCGCCGATTCATCGAAGGATTCAGCAGAGTGGCGAAACCGCTATACGAAAGGACGAAGAAGGATACCAAATGGAACTGGACGGACAAGCAGCAAGGAGCATTCGATAACTTAAGGAACAAACCCACCACGGCACTGAGAGTGCGACACTTTGATCCGAAATTGCCAATAATGATCGAGACAGACGCATCGAATTACGTCTACTCGGCGATCTTATCACAGTTAGGAAACGACAGACTGTAGCGCCCGGTGGCATTCCGATCGAAGACGATGACCAAAGCTGAATGCAACTATGACATCCACGATATAGAACTATTGGAGATAGTTCAGGCACTTAAGGCATGGAGAAAATACGCACGGGGAAACGAACATGATATTAGGGTGGTAACCGACCACAAAAACCTCCTCGTCTTCACCACCACCAAAGAACTCAATCAATGACAAGCGAGATGGAGTGGAACCCTATCTCAATATCACATCAAAATTGAGTACTGACCTGGAAAACAAGGAGGACAACCTGACGCCCTTACCAGGAGACAAGAAGACCTACCGACCAAGGAGGACGAAAGAATCCAACAGAGAAAAAGGATCCTTGTACCAAAGGAAAGATACTTCAAAGACGAGAAAGAAAACGGAAGAGACGAATCCATCAACGAGATGGAAACAACAATATTATCCAACGACAACCACACAGAATGGATACGGAGAACGATGGAAAAGGATACGGAAATACAAGCAATCAGGAAGGCCTTAAACGAAAAACAAAAAGAAATGAAGGGGATAACACTCGGGCTATACGAAGAAAGAGAGGGATGCCTTTGGTACGACAACAAGATAAGGATTCCTGATGACGAACCCCTCTGAGTGGAAACGATAAGAGGAAATCACGACATACCACAAGCGGGATATGGCGGAACGGCCAAAACCATGGAACTGATCAGGAGATCATATTACTGGCCGACGATAAGAGAAGATGTCAAGAGATATGTCAAAAACTGCAAGATATGCCAGAGGACAAAGGGAGTACGTCACGCACCATATGGATTGCTAAAACCTATTGAACCCCCTGGAAGACCCTGGCAATCTATTGCTATGGATTTTATAACTGGACTTCCGGAATCGAAAGGTTATGACGCAAGATGGGTCATTATTGATCGTCTGACCAAGATGGCCCACTTTATACCCTGCAGAACGGACATGGACTCACAATAATTCTTTCACCTCTTCAAAGATCAGGTGTTCAGAATCTACGGACTACCGAAAGATATCATATCAGACAGAGGATTACTATTCACGGCAAATATCTGGAAAGAAATCACAAGACAATGGCACATCAAAAGGAAACTCAGTACGGCATTCCACCCACAGACAGATGGACAGACAGAAAAGACAAACGCCATATTGGAACAATATCTATGGGCCTACGTCAATTATCAACAGGACGACTGGGCCGGCATTCTAGCAACTGCTGAGTTCGCATACAACAACGGAAAACAAGAAACGACCAACACAACACCCTTCTTTGCAAACTATGGATACGATCCACTATATGAACTGGCAAAATACGACATACCCGCGCAATCAATTGAAACAAAAAACATGCAACGATTGCATGACATATTACGTGAAGAAATATGTCTCGCACAAGAAAAACAGAAAGAATATGCCAATCGGCACTGGAAACCCGATCCCAACCTCCAAGTCAATGACAAGGTGTGGTTGATACCAAGGAAAATACGGACCACACGACCATCAAGGAAACTGGACTACAACAAATTAAGACCATTCAGAATCATCGAACGTATCGGACTAAGAGCATATAAACTCGACATCACACATTCGATGAACAACACTCATCCAACATTCCCCCTGAGTCTCCTTGAACCCTACCAAGACAATGCCTTCACATCACAAAAGAAACTTCCTCTGCCGCCCATCGAGATCGAGGGCGAAGACGAATACGAACTTGAGAAAATTATCGAGTCAAGACTACACCGCAATAGACTCCAGTACCGAGCCAAGTGGACAGGTTACTCAGAAGAACACGATCAAGAGTGGTACCCAGCCACTAACTTCACCAACGCTCAAGATGCCATCCAGCAATTCCACCAAAACTGCCCCGACAAGCCCAGACTTCTGCCCGATGGAAGATGGGGTTTGGATCAAGGAAGAGGTCAATGACGAAGATTGGGTCCAACTCATGGACCTACCGATCAGGAAAACGAAAGAAACACAGGAGGAGAAAGCACACAAGTGTCTGTCATGGACAGGGTGCTACGACGACGGGTGTTCCACCTACTATTCAGAGAAGATGGGAACAAATTATTTTCTCAAGAAACGAGACAGGATACCGCCGGTATCACCTCCACTAGGCGACAAGAACAAGATTTCGGGGACGAAATCTATGGGGAAGAGGGCCAAAAAATCAAAGAAAGTCACCTGGGAATAGGACCCAGCACCGTCGCCAATCTCGTTGGCAATATAAGAGGAGACAGTGGAAAGCCTGCAGCGAGAGCTGATCGCAATCAGCGAACAGAAGAAGATGGCAGAAGCAGAGATGGGACTCTACAAAAGCCAGGCCTTGATGTGGGAGCAGAAGGCAAGGGAATGGGAGAAAAAGAACGTGCAGCTGGCAAGAGCGGTGACAGCGCAACAGGTCAGGGCAAGTTTGGCGGAATACAAAGTTGGGAAGACAGAATCCCAACTGGAGGGAGGCGAGGATCCAAAGGTTGGAAAACCTTCAGAAAGAAAGCAAGAGTTGGATGCGTTGGACAGGACGCAATATCCTGCAGACGGCAGGAACCGAGGGGGATGACGTGTTCCTGATGGCCTAATGGGACTTAGGCCATGGAGAGAGCGGAGCTATTATCACGATTGGGTGGCAGATAGTGGAAGGAGACGGTTGTGGCAAATAGTGGAAGGAGATGGTTGTGGTAGGTAGTGGAAGGAGACGATTGTTTCACCATGACGAAGTTATTCGTCAGGAGGTTTTATTTGATTTACTTTCACGTACATAACCTATTAAGAGGTCATGGGGGCAGCGCACGAGGCCAAGGAGGCTGCGCAGTTTGATTTACTTTCACGCAGATGACCTATTAAGAGGTCAGGTGGTTTACGCACTTGACCAATGATACGGTCATCTGATGTTTTTCATGAGTCACAATTATGACTCATAGTTGTGTTGATTTATAAGCGGGTTGAGTGAAGGACTATAAAAGGAGGCCGGTAGAGCCTGGTAGTTAGTTCTTCATGCAAGCACCTATTATACTTTCTTACCTATACGATAGAGAATAGAATCTATTCTACCACTTCGAGAGTTCTATCACGATACGACTTGATTATTAGCGTTCAAGCAAGAAACGTAGACCACGGTCTAAGAATAATAATCAAGGTCCTGATAGAAGGAAGGAACGAAGTAACGGCAGAATAAGGAAGAGAAGTATTGCATTATTACGAAGAGACTAACGGAGAGCTGTTGCCTGTCGTAGGATATATATTGACATCAGGGAATAGGTAGGATACCTAACACTGAACTCCCGTAGAATGGCTGGTGGGTTTCAGTACTGCTTCTCAGGGAAGAAATGTGAAAGAAGGACTTTGTTTATGTCTGTAGGGCTGTTGGCCCCAGGTATTGGTGGGAACCTGTCTGGGGGTCTATCGAAGGTGGAGCGATTCATGGTCCAGAGCGTGTGTGGGGTGGCTGTTTTCCAAAAGTTATTCCAATAATCAGTTTTGGCCTTTTTTATGGCCTTGAAGTATGGAAGCTACGCATCTCTGCACTGCTGCTTCGATGAGGGGAGGGGGTCCCATCATGTGGACGGGACCGTTGAATGAAAGGCAGATCTCTTCGCCGTAAGGTTGGGGGTCCACCAGGGTTTGGACCTGCGTGAGGGCCATTTGTCTGGGGTGCGGAGTTTAAGGATGGCTTTCAGCCTGCCCAGGGCAGTGTCGAACCAGGGGGAGAATGTACAGGGTATCAGGAGGGGGGGAGGGGGGTCGAATCTCATGGCTTTCATTTCCTCCTGGAGAGAAAGCCAGTCAGTCCTTGTCCATGTGGGGGCAGGAGGGGGCGAGTGAGCTAGAGGCTCCGATAGGGTTATAAGGATCGGGACATGGTCCGATCCTGATGGGGGGAGGGGCGTCTCCCATGATCGGAAGTTGGGGGACAGGGAGATGTTGGCAAAGGCTAGGTCTATTACTGAGGGGCGTAACTTGAGATTGCAAGGGGAAGTAGGTAAGGGTACCTGGGGCATTCAATAGGCAGAAACTCTCTGCTGCGTACTTCGCAAGAAAAGGGGTCAAGGCTCCCAGGTCCGAGATAGAAAAAAGGTGACCAGGGTCTGCTGAGGAGTGCTGGATGTTAAAATCTCCAACGACCAGTGTTGGGGTGGTAGTGTGAGGGAAGGCAATCTCTGGAGGGATGGTACGATGAAAGGGGGAGCCATCCCATGTGCTGTACAGGTTCACAACCCGGAACTTGGTAACAAAGGAATCAAAGAAACCAACAGATGAGTAGAAGTCAACTGCCATCCAGTCCCTCGCCTCCGAAAAGACTGGGATGACAGAAAACTGGTGAGTGGTGGAAAGATGAAGGTAGCAGGCCACTCTTGACTTGCCACCATTGGAGCAGGGGGGCCAAAAGGCGTAGAAGCTGGCGAATGCCGGAGGTCTATTTCTGTTCAGGGGGGGGTCTTAAAGAGCAACGAGAGTAGGAGGGAAATCTAAAAGAGAAAAAGAATTAAGAAGTGAAAGAAACACATCTTAGCGTTCTAAGTAGTTGTGTTGTAGAACGGATATTGGATTATTGGAGCCCACCACCAGCCTATCTACGCAGCCTTTTTTTTGTTTTCTTGTTTTTCAATTTTTTTTTATCATCATGTATTCGTTGTTTATGGTACAAGAACTTGCATGCAGTGCTAGCTATGGCATAAACAAAACCTCAATCTCAAAGAGGCAAATATAAAGAAAAAACTCACACCAAACTATAAAATCCTCCTAGTAGTGTCCGATAGCCGACACGAAATCCCAAGCAACAAAAGCAAAAAAGTACGCAAATCATAACAAAAATTAAACAAATCCAACCGCGAAAACCAAAACAAATGTCTGTGACCGGTGAACTAAAGCAGGAGGGGGGCACCACACTTCAGGGCCTGAAACCATGGATTGGGAGTCCCACGCCACAAGGGGTGGGGCTAGGCGGGGGGTCTCAGCAGGTAGGGGGCATGCTGGGGGGGAAGCCTGTGGTGGTCAAATTGAGGTACCTCGCCCGGCAGAGGAGTGCGTCCATATTGGTCCAAAGTGGGCTGTCACTGCCAATATCAGTGAGCCCCTAGAGGTGGCACTCACGAGACTCCTTTCGGGACTCGCAGTGGAGGATGGCATGAGTGAAGTCCTCTACATCCTCCTCGCAGTAGGGGCAGAGGGGGGAGGGATTGTCAGTGAACCAGGAGGGGTGGGCAGCAAGGTAGGTCTTGCCTGATCGCATCTGGTGAATCCTGCTTGCGATAAATCTCCCCAGTCCCATGAAGGCGTGGGGTGAGAGGGACACGGCGTACTGATAATAGGGTGGGCAGGGAAACTGAGTGGCCCAGTTCCTGGTAAGTGCTGCTTTTAGTCTTGCCTTGATTGATTGATAGGATGGGATCCCCTCTCTCAGGAAGAGTTGGTCAGGAGAGAGAAGGCTTGGGGCGGCCACAGGAATGGGACCTGAGATGTCAATGAATGGGAGAGTGCGGTGTGCTATCGCATCCAGCAGTAGGTGTTTCCTGATGGGAGGACAGGGGGGAGGGGTCTTCCAGAGGAAAGGGGCATTGACAGACATCAGCCTCCTGGTGAAGTGATAGTGGACCTCCAGAGCCCGAAAGGGGGAGGAGGTGGGGAAGGATGGGTGGAGCCTGGCAGTCGCCGGGTTGGCCTTGGGGGGGAGGCAGACCATACGGATGGCAGCCAAGCGTTGACGGTGAAGTACCAGTAGAGGGAGGGGGGGGAGAGCCAACTCACAAGCCAAGATGCCCACTGGGGTTGAAGAAATGCAGTTCGTCACCCATCTCTCGACGGACCTTCAAAAGACAGCCACACGGTCTAGGAGGGTGATGCTCAGGGAGAAGAGCTCCGCTCCGTAGAGGAGGATCGGAGAGATAAGGAAGGATGCCAGACTGTGGCAGAGGAAGGGGAAGAGACCCTTACCGGGTCTTATAGGTTTTCAGATAGTCACAAAGGCGCCGTGGTGCAAGCCGGGCAGTCTCGTAAAATGTGAGGTTGTGCCCTTGGTGCAAGAGGTGGATGAGGGCTCGAACCAGTATCCAAGCCGGCGTATCAATTTAGAGGCGCGAAAGAGGTGACCTTCTATCAAGACTAGGATTGTGGGAGGGGGGACTTTCTGCGTTGGGGTCACCCAGTGCATGAGTACTGTCTTCGGAATCGAGAAGGCTACTCCCTGCTGTAACCGCCTCTCGGGAGATGCGGTAATCGTAGGGTTAACAGGCTTTGTTCTGTACCAAGGTGGCAACTAGCGAATCAAAGTCCGGAGGCTTTAGCCAAGGTTGTTGAATAGACTTCTTACTGTATCGCAACTACTGAAGTCTCTGAGATGTTTGGTAGGTCTCAAACTAAAGATTCTTGAAGCGAACTGAAGAGAGTAACAGTTCAACCAAGTATATTGAAAACTCTGTCTGCCGAAGTCTGCTTCTTCTAACGAGAAGAATAGCAGTTCTTAAATACACTTCCTAGGCTACCGAGAGCCTTGTTCTCATAACACAATAGACTCCGAAACGGTAGCCTTGAAATCCAACATCAAACATATAGAGTATCAAACCGATACTCGAAACCAAACATAAAACATATAGAGTATCAAACCGATACTCGAAACCAAACATAAAACATATAAAGTATCAAACCGATACTCGAAACCAAACATAAAACATATAGAGTATCAAACCCTATACTATCAGGCTAGAGGCACACCTCGTTTCCTGAAACATATTCAAAACTCAAACAGTATTAACTGGTACATGAAAACCCTAAACCAGTAACCAGTACCGGTTACACCCCGAAAACAAAATAAAACCCTTATTTCAAAACACAATAAGAAAAATCCTAATCCTCACTGTCATAATCAGAATTCAAATAAGGATCCCAAAAACCTTTATCAACCGGGGGTACATTTTGATAGCTCTCAAAACCATCCTTAGTAGGAGAGTAACACAGAGGAATAAACCCAGAAAATACCGTAGGAAACTCATCTCCTGGCATGTTATCTGTCCACCATGCCTGAACTAATTCCATCGCGGGTTCTAATCCTTCCACTGGTTCCCAACTATTCTCGCTTGCTGGGTATCCTTTCCAGCTAACCAAAAATTGTCCTTTTCCATATCGTTCCCTGTAATCGATGACTGATTGAACTTCCCATTCTTGTTCTTCGTTGATGAGGATGGGTGCCGGCTTTGCAAATGTTCGTCCTGGAAATCGGAAATCGTTGTTAGGGTGGTAAGGTTTGACTACTGAGCATTGGAAAACTCCTTTCTTTCTTCGGTACATCCTAGCATCCATGCTAACCCTATAGTTCTGGGTGTGTTCGTCAAATTCGAGTACTGTAAAAGGGCCTCGCCAGCGTGGCTGCAATTTCCGAGATCTGCCGGATTCTGTTGCAAACTGGTCTCCAAAAACCACAATTCTTTCCCCAATCTCGACGGGTTTGTGAGAGTTCCTCCTCTTAATTGCCACTCTGTTTGCTCTTGCTCTAGCCAACCGTAACGCTTGGTATGCCGCATTTCTGATTTCCTGGTGTCGATTGTAGTAATCATCGGATGCGGGTACTGTGGTAGCATTGACTTTATAGGTATCGAGTAGTTGGTATTCTCGTCCATACACAGCTTTGTATGGTGACATTCCAATAGTATCGGAGTGACCTGCATTGGAGTAAGCTGTTACTTCAGGGAGGGAGGTGAGCCAGTTGGTCTGGCGGGCATTTACAACATTCCTTAATGCTGTTTTCAGTTCTCGAATCTTCCTTTCTGCTTGTCCATTGGTCTGGTGGTGGCCAGGCGTAGCCATAATGTGTTCGATTCCTATTGTCCTTAGGGTTTGTTTCCAAAACCGGGAGGTGAATCGAGGATCAGCATCGCTAACAATCGACGTAGGTATTCCATGAGGGGTGAAAATATGGTGACGGAGTAACTCCATAGTCGCCATCGCAGTAGCGTTTACTGATGTTGGTATCAACCAGCTGAATCCAACCGCTCTATCCACCACCACCAATACTGAATCATATCCTTTCAGTTTCGTAAATGGACCCATGAAGTCGATAGCATAGCTTGAAAATATCTCAGAGGGAAAAGGAAGCGACATGGTGTTGCCAGTGGGTAATGTAGTCCTTTCCCGATTCAGTTGACATATGTCACATTGCTGGACATAGTCTTTGAAATCCTTCCTCATCTCCGGCCAGTAGATGTATTCTGTTGCGTACCGGAGGTTTCGATCAGCGCTATGGTGTCCCTTATTATGTATTTCTCCTATCATCAGTTCCCTTAGTGTTTCTCCATTCACTCCATGACCTTTTGGAACGTAAAGGCAATCTTCTCCTCCTCTTGTAGTAGCGTAGAGTAGACCATTACGTATTCGGTAATGTTGCATCGTTCCGTTTCGTGAAGTGAGGTTGGAATCCTTTGCTAACTGATAGATAGGGTCGTTTCTATATCCTTTTACCATCTGTTCCCTCCAAATATTCTTCATATCATCCACTGCTTGGATAATATCCCTTTCGTCCACCACTTTTTCTAATACCGTTACCTCCTCCTCCTCTTCAGGTGTTTCATACACTTTGTAGAGTTCGCGCTTTTCGTGAGGTAGGGAGGGTGGTTCTACTATCGGAACCTCATTCAGGTATGCGAGGGGTCCTCCATAGAGGGGCTCATTGTGGTGGTGTTCAGGGTACTCGGAGGTCTGACATTCGGTAGGGGGAGTGCCACAGCCTAGGGCTTTCTTGACACGTTCTTTGATGGCTCGGATATCGAGGCGTGGGCGTGGTGAATGGGTATTCCTATCATCGTGATCATCATCGGTGTTAGGCGGAGTTTCGATAACTGGTGGGCTGCTGCAGGGGGAGCCGGCATAGATCTTAGTCTTAGGTTTCAATTCCTCGTGGTCAGGACAGAAAGGTATGTTGCAGAATGCCCAATGCATTGATGCATGTTCAAGTTCCTCCTCACTCCTGCCACTGGTATAACTTCGGTGGTCTCCCCAATCGTTTAGGGGTTCGCTATTTCGGTAATCGTTTGCGTCTAGCTGTGCTTGCTCCAGGCTGCAGTTGCTTCCGCATTCTGAATGAGCACCGATGTGCTCAACTGTGAGGGCTTCGAAACGAGACATTTCGTGTTCAATAGTAGGTTCTTCGCAGGAAAGGAAGGATGAAATAGGTGAGGAACTAGGTAATTCGTCTTCTGATGTAGGATCGTTTGCAGTATGTGGGTAATCATCGTTCTCATCATAAAGGCGGGATAAGGCATCTGCTAAATAGTTCCATTTTCCTGGTCTGTACACTATTTCAGTATCGTACTTTCCAATAAACCCTCGCCATCGTAACTGTTTTTTGGTGGGTGTTCTGCTTGTCTTGAGGTACGTCAGAGGTAGGTGATCAGTGACGATGGTAAACTTGCTTCCTGCAAGTATGTGATGAAATGCCGTCAGTGCATCAACTATCGCTAGAGCTTCCTTGTCGGTTGTGCCATAATTCATTTGGGCATTAGAGAATTTCCTGCTGTGAAGCGAAGCAGGTCTGGCGTTTTCTGGTGTTTCTCCTTGTCCTACCCATGCTCCCACACCTGTGTTGGATGCATCGGTTATCAACCATATTGGAAGTGACGAATCATATTGTAGTGGTTTCATAACCTCGTATTTTGACACAAGTCGCTTAACATTATCCATGGCTTGGTCTTGGGTGGCGGTCCACACAAATTCTGCAACTCCCGTGAGTTCCGTTAGGGGTGATGTAATGGTTGCAATATGTGGCAAAAACTGGCTGATGTAGTTGACCGTTCCTAGAAATTCATGTAACTGTTTCTTAGTCTGTGGCGTAGTCCATTCTTCGATCTTCGCTATTTTTTCTGGTGCTGGTGAGAGTCCTTCATCATTGATGACATGGCCCAACACTTCTATACTTGTGGCAAAGAATTCCGATTTCTTCCTGCTTGCGTAGAATCGTGCCTCTTTGAGCTTATCCCAAATCACAGATTTGTGTTTCAAATGTTCAGACTCTGTATTGGAAAAAATGAATATATCATCAATATATACCCACATGAATCGTCCTAGGTAGTCGGCGAATAAATCAGACATTATTTACATGAATGTTCCTGGAGCGTTCATATCTCCTTGTAGCATTACTTTGCTAACGTAACATCCAAATGGTGTTTTAAAAGCGTTTTTCCTCACATCCTCTGGTTCCACTCTTGTTTGAAAGTAGGCATCGCTAAGATCGATTTTACTGCGGTACCTTGCCCTAGCTAGGGCATTCAGGATCATCTTTTGGTCGGGAATGGTTTCAACGTCCTTGATCGTGATCTCATTCCTTGCTGTGAGATCTACTAATGGTCTCATTCGTTTCTTGTCTTTTTTCTCTTGCGCAAACATGGGTGCTGCTGATGAAACTGCTTGTCTCTTGATAATTCCGGCTTTCTCTTTTTCTCTTAACCATATGCTCATGTCGGTTGCCCATCGTTCCGGTATCGAGTAAGTGGGTAATGAGCGCTGTTCTTTCCCTGGTTGCAGATCTATCTTGTGATTGATCTTCCTTAGGGGTGGTAAATCTTCCGGTATTTCATCGGGAAATACTTCCAGGTGTTGGCTCCTGACATCTTCAGTGCTGATCACCGCTGCTCGGATCATACCACTAGCAGGTGTGCAAATAATGCGAACATTCTGTTTGGGAAACAGTATTGCTAATTTGCCACATTCGATTTGAGCTTGGTGTTGTTCTAGGAAAGGCATTCCTATCAGTGCATCATATTTCGCCAGGTTTCCGACCAACATCTTAGTCCCTGGTGCACTCAGCTTTCCTGCTGATATGTTGACGGAACATTCTTTATGACCTTCGGATCGCGATCCTTTCATAGCTAGGTGTATTCTGATCGGTGTTTTTAATTCCCGACAAGGAATTCCGTGCGTTGTTACAAAGGTAGCGCTAATCAGGTTTGCTCCTATTGATCCGGTATCTAACAGGACTCTGGCTTCTTTGCCATTGATGTGCATCGTTCCTTCGAGAGCGTCATGGGGTTTGATGTTTGTTGGTCTAGCAGCCATCGTGATACCGTCTTCCTCTTCTTCCTCTATTTCCATACCATTGATAAACACTTCTTCCGCTAGTTGTTCTTGTTCCATTCTGTTGGAGGTAACTTCTTTCTTCACCTTAGCCTTGCCTTTGCCTTTGCCCTTATCATCTTTGCTGGGACAGTCTCTTGCTAGATGTCCTTTACCTCCGCAGGTATAGCAAAGACCCTTTTCTTCTCGTTCCTTAGGGTTAGAGTGGGGCTTGTTGCTGGTTTTTCGCTTGTCCTTTCGTCCTTCTTGCTTGGAACCGAATTCTTTTGCTGGTTTTTGAACCTTTCCTTCCCGTAAGCACCAGTGCTTTTTAGTGTAGCATCTATGCTCTCCGCATTTTGTATAGCTTCCATAACAGTGTCAGTTTCTGCATGCTGTAATTCCGCTTCTTGCTGTAGTCTAGGGTGCATGCTCTTGAAAAACTGTTGGATGAAGGAATAGTCGCTTATGGTGTTTGCAGGTAGGCGTGATCGGAACATTAGCATGTCAGTTGCTATGGTTGATATTCGCTGTATCTTGCCATTATGCACTTGCGAGATTTCATGGAACTTGCGATAGGTATCATCTTTCTGTTTTGAAGACTAGAATCCTTCTCGTAGGAATCCAACAGGGTCATCTCTGGTCATGTCTTCACCGAAATGTTCTGCTGCTTGGAAAGCTGCTTCTTGAGCTCGTCCTTCAGTATAGAGGATCCAGTAGTTTCCTCCTCCGGCCTCGCTAGTCCGTAATCCATTAATCCGTTGGTATAACTGTACTGAATTATACCATCTGTCGAACGCTTCCGGTTTGAGGTCATCTCCTTCACCAGTAAACTTACTGGGTGATGGTACTTTGATGCTGAGTTTAGCTGTAACAGCTGGGTTAGGTCTAGGTGTCGGTGGTCTAGGGACCTCTGGTGCTGGGGCTCCAGACCCTGAGGGTCCTGCTTCTGAAGCCATATCGTCTGATCCTTTATCGCTATCTGAGCTATCTGGATCGTTACTCGGTGGCGCTTGGGGTACTTGTGTACCTGTAGGCTTTCGTGGGGATTCTGGGTACCCTCCGGGGGTAGTGGTTGGCGGTTCCGGTGGTTGTTGTGATGTTTCTCCTGCTGATTGTTCCGCAGCGTCTCTGGCCAACTGCCTAGCGGCTGCTTCGCTTGCTGCCTGCTCCAAAGCTGGAGTCTTCGTGAACCGTCCTTTTGAATCCCTGGTACGCTGATGAGAACCTTTCTCAGGGGCTTTGCCCTTACTTGGTCCTGGAACGCCTTCTATCTTGATAACTTGCTGAAGTTAAAAAAATGTAACCGCCTCTCGGGAGATGCGGTAATCGTAGGGTTAACAGGCTTTGTTCTGTACCAAGATGGTAACTAGCGAATCAAAGTCCGGAGGCTTTAGCCAAGGTTGTTGAATAGACTTCTTACTGTATCGCAACTACTGAAGTCTCTGAGATGTTTGGTAGGTCTCAAACTAAAGATTCTTGAAGCTAACTGAAGAGAGTAACTGTTCAACCAAGTATATTGAAAACTCTGTCTGCCGAAGTCTGCTTCTTCTAACGAGAAGAATAGCAGTTCTTTAATACACTTCCTAGGCTACCGAGAGCCTTGTTCTCATAACACAATAGACTCCTAAACGGTAGCCTTGAAATCCAACATCAAACATATAGAGTATCAAACCGATACTCTAAACCTAACATAAAACATATAGAGTATCAAACTGATACTCGAAACCAAACATAAAACATATAAAGTATCAAACCGATACTCGAAACCAAACATAAAACATATAGAGTATCAAACCCTATACTATCAGGCTAGAGGCACACCTCGTTTCTTGAAACATATTCAAAACTCAAACAGTATCAACTGGTACCTAAAAATCCTAAACCCGTAACCAGTACCGGTTACACCTGCCTCCTAGCCTTTGCCTGGAGAACGCTGGTAATGTCTTGCAGCCGTAGGACATTCCTCCGATAAGAACTGGAGGCAACCGTGACCGCGAAGTTGTCTACATAGAAGAGGATGAGGCCACGAGGGACCTGGAAGTGAAGGGAAGAAACATAGATCACGAACAGAAGGGGAGAGATTGGAGAGCCTTGGGGAGTGCCAACCAAGACTGGGGAGAAGACCTGGGAGGCCTCCTGGAAAACCAGGCAGCAGGACCAGCCATAGAGGAAGGGCGTGATCCATGAGACCGTGTATAGGTTGACTGCCTTAGTGGCAAGCCTGTCGTAAAGTAAGGGGGCCGAAACATTGTCGTAGCCACTCTTGATGTCGAGGAAGAGGGTTAAGGCCTTGAGCTTAGGGCGCATGAAGAGCTGAACCTCATGAGAGAGGGTTGCCGCCGCATCGAAGGTGCTCAGACCAGGGAGGAATCTGGTTTGGTAGAGGGACAGCAGGCCTAGGAAGTGGGCCAGTGCTGAAAGATGGGTACCTATGACCCTCGTGAGGATCTTAGAGACAGTTTCGAGGAGAACAATGATGTGGAAGGAGGCTGGCGGGTCATAGGAGGGTTTTCCTGGCTTATCTAACACAATGCCATTGGCTTTCTTTATGGAGGGAGGATGGTGGCCGTACTGAACTACGGGGCGGAGGATAGATGTCAAGATACTGGGGTTCAGCGAGTGGACTCTTTTCTAGACAGAGTACGGGATCTGGTTCGGCCCAGGGGCAGAGGATGAGGAGGAGTTCCGCAGGGCAACTCTGATTTTCTCTGCCGACAGCGGCAGAACGTCCCTGAACTCCCGCAGTATGGCAGGTGGGTTTGAGGACGGCTTCTCAGGGAAGAAGTGCGAAAGGAGAGCTTTGTTTATGCTGGTGGGGTTGTCAGCCCCAGGTGTCTGCGGGAACCTGTCTGGAGGCCTGCCAAAGGTGTAGCGCTTCGCGGTCCAGAGCATTTGTGGGGTGGCTGATCTCAAGAAGTTATTCCAATACTCGGTCTTGGCCTTCTTAATGGCCTTGAAGTACAGAAGCCACGCATTCCTACACCGCTGCTTCGATGAGTGGAGGGGGTCCCGTCTTGACGACGAGACCGTAGAGTGAAAGGCAGATCTCTGGGCCGTAAGGTTGGGAGTCCACCAGGGTTTGGACCTGCTAGTAGGCCTCTTGTCTGGGGTGTGGAGCTTAAGGATGGCTCTCAGCCTGTCAGGAGCTGAGTCAAACCAGATGGAGAATGTGCGGGGCATTGGAATAGGGGGAGGGGGGTCAACTCTCATAGCTTTGATCTCTTCCTCGAGAGAAAGCCAGTCAGTCTTGGTTCAAGTAGGGACAGGAGGGGGCGGGCGAGCTAGAGGCTTCGACGGGTTATGACAATCGGGACTTGGTCAGACCCTGTTGGGGGGAGGGGTGTGTCCCATGATTGGAAGTTGGGGGACAGGGTGGCACTGGCAAAGGCTATCTCTATTACCACGGGGCGTAATTCAGGATTGAAGGGGAAGTAGGTAAGGACATCAGGAGTGTTCAAAAGGGAGAAGCCTTCTTCTGAAGCCTTCTCGAAGAAAGGGGAGGAGGCACGGAGGTCTGAAATCAAAAAGAGGTGACCAGGGTCTGCCGAGGGGTGGTGGATGTTAAAATCTCCAACGACCAGCATCGGGGTAGCCGTGTGAGGAAAGGCAATCTCTAGAGGGATGGTTTGGCGAACAGGGGAGCCAGCCCATGTGCTGTAGAAGTTCACAACTCGCGACATAGTGACAAAGGAATCAAAGAAACCAACAGATGAGTAGAAGTCAACCGCCATCCAGTCCCTTGCCCCCGAAAAAACCGGGAGGACTGAAAACTGTTGAGTTGTGGAAAGGTAAAGGTAACAGGTAACTTTGAGTTTACCGCCACCGGGGCAGGGCGGCAAGAAGGCATTGAATCCAGCGAACGACGGGGGTCTATTTCTGTGCAACGGGGGGTCCTGAAGGGCAATGAGGGTGGGGGGGAAATCCAAAAGAGAAAAGGAATTAAAAAGGGAAAGAAACACATCCCAACTTCCCAAGCAGTTGTGTTGATCAACGGATATTGGATTGCGGGAGCCCGGCACCAGCACGGAACTCACAGGAGAGGTGTGACCAGCCATTACATGCCTTCCGGCGTCTCAGACTGGGGGAAAGGAGTGGGGGATTCCTGGCATTCGGGGTTCGGCAGGGCACCTCCTTAGGGTTTTGGGGCTGGAACGAGGGGACGTATCAGGGTGGTATCACCACGCCTAGGGTGGGGTATCTCAAGATCCAAGGGGGATAGGAGGGGCCGTGTACCAGTTGAAGGACCCTCACCGGAGTCATTCGTCGTGTCCATAACTTCCTCATTTAGCGAAACAGAGGACTCCTCAAGGGGGAGGAGGGGAGGGAGGTCTCGATGGGCATTCTCTAGTGAAAGCTGGGTGCTGGCCCTTGCAGACTGCACACATTGGGGGGGAGGTTGGGCAGCAGTCAACCACTGCTCTGAGGTTCCTGCCCCTAGGGCAGGTGGGGTTCTGGCACCTGTGTGCCTACTTCCTGTGGGAGAGGGCGCAGATTGGACAAACTGGGTGGTCAATCTTGCATCTGGCAGAATGCTGTCCGTAAACCCTGCAGTTACGGCATTGAGTGAGGCGGTTAGCCCAGTATACTCTCTCGATCTTGGATCGCGAGTGGAAAAAGTAATTGTTGCCCCACATTGTCACCTCATTTTCGCGCGCAACTGTTACTACCATAGAGGTCGCCTTCTTGAGGATCCTGGAGTCATGGTTGGGGTTCAGGTAGTGGGCAGAGAGGACCTGGGCATTTTTGACATTCAAGATGGTGTTGCTGAGGGACTGCAAGTGGTCGTCGTCATCTTCAGACAAGTATGCGATCGGAAGGGAGTGAATTGCGAGCTGGACCTCGTTAGGGACAGGGTGGAAGGGGAGCCATAGAGCGTTTCTGGTCGGGAAGAACTTGTTCAACCTGGCTGTAAGTGCATCATAGTAGGGGGCATATGCGGTAGAGGAGATGAATAGGGAGAGGGCAAGAAGAGTGAGTGCACCCCTATTGTTGACCCGGACAGAGAAGGACAGAGGCAAAGTGCAGCCCACTTCCCGAAGGACGGAGGCAGCAATGTCTGGGAAGGAGGCACATAGGCGATCAGACTGAGAGTGCGGGAAGGGCGAGGATCTGGGGGTAAAGAAATGCCACGCGGTGGGTGGGAGGCTCCTCGGGCCCTGTGAGGAGGCCGAGGGGGCCAAGCCAGACGCAACCTGGGCAGTCAAGGGGGTGTTCTTTGCCTTGTTCACTTTCTCCTTCTTCTTCTGTCCAGTAGAAGCGGCCTGAGCATAGGAGGGGGCACCGGCTGGAGCCTGTTCAAATTTTCTATCATTCGTTTCATAAGTATATTTCTTATAAATAACTTGTATTTCTCTTCTTAAGTTATATTTCTGGTTTACCTATAGATCACGAACATTACTACAGCAGGAGTATATACATTGGGTTTTTCGTTTATATTTCATGATAACGATGCGATAATTGGATATATATTTTCTTATTGCATGTGTGGGATGTCTCGGTTATTCTCACTTATGTACTGCAACCTTTTTGGAAGGTGCGTTACATGTTAGTTTTCTGCTTAAAATCTCTCACACCATTACAAGTTATATATATTTTATTTGGAATTTCCTTGGTAGTTTTTCGGGGTCAAACTGGTTCGCACTTATGTTTTTATAAGATTTTCACGCTTATTTCTTTTCTTCGCTTAAGTATGCGAACCTGTATATATAGCTGGTTACCGCTCCGAGTATTAGAAAGAATTAAGGATAAGAACTACTACCAATCTGCCCTCCTACTACTATCCTCCTCGCCTAAGTGTGCCTACAGTATACCTTTAATACTGTATCGTATTCTCGTACTCAAGCTATTAAGATTGTGCTGCTACATACAAATTCAATAGAGCCGACGGGCGTGGGACAGGGTGGAACTCCGTAAGGAGTGGGTATTTCCCTTCTTTGTATATCTGGACCTCCCAGCAGCGCGGGAATTTCGCCGCATATGCAGCCGAGTCGCCATACCATTTCTGGTCTTTCATGCTGTAGCAGGGGATGTCTGTGTCGCCACCACCCTGGTAGAGGGGGGTCAGCTCATCGGCACGGGTTGCGGCGGGGGGGGGAGGTAGCCCTCTCATTACCCATTCGTGAAGGAGGCACCCAAGCCACGTTGGTGCCAAGCGGAGTGGGTGCAGGATGTCGGGGTGGGGGCTGCTGGTGGAGCGTTGGTGGGGGGAGAGGGGTGGTCAGCCGGAACACTAGGTCTCTAACCAACAGCTGGAGATCTGAGAGCGATGCCGCCATGGTACCGTGCTGGGTGGGGGGAGCAGGTAGGCACGGGCATTTGTCCCGACGTGAGTAGAATTTGTCAACTTGTCCTGACAGGCGAGCGACTTCAAGCGCGAGCTCGTCAATTTGGGCGGAGATGGACCTCAATGCCAGGAGGGAGGTGCAAAGGCGGAGGAGGATGGCAGCCTCCCCCGGGGAGAGGTCATCAAGCTCCGTAGAACTGGTGGGGGAGAAAAGTTGGGTAGATATTCCTGCATCCATTGAGGACCTCTCAAGGAGTTCCAGAAGGAGGGGAACATGAGGGCGGACTCCTGACACAGAGGAGTGCTCAGAGGGGGGAAGAGGAACTGAAGTCATTGCTGTCTTGACAGGGAGGCCTCGGCCTGGGGATCTCTAGGATAGCAAGGAGGTAAGGGCATACCGGATGCTGATGGTGTTGCAAGGAATGTAGAAATGTAGGGGGGGGAAAATAGCGGAAGTGGAGCATGGCCTATCTACTCAGCCTTAATAGCCTCCTTATATAGTTGCTCTTCACACGCTTGTAACTCACTTCTTGCGTCATGCGTCACGTATGACTCACAACTGTGAGTCATATCACAACAACCTAAACTCGTCATTTGACTGAAGTAGTCACATGCGCAAAACCCATGACCTCTAAATGAGGTCTTATGCACAACATAACATATCATCATAACCATGTCATATGACCAAAGTGGTCACATGTGTGAAACCCAGGACCTTGAATGAGGTCATGTGTAAAACATAACAAACTATGACTCATAACTATGAGTCATGTAAAAACCCTCTTCCTCGCTAAGCTACATTCATGACAGTTACACTTAGTCAACGGAAGATTTCCAATTGTAATATACACAGGCCACGCCTTCTTGTCACCAGAGAAGTTGCCGAGGTGTGTCTGATCTGACATCCCAATAATTGGAACCACTGTTGAGCCAGATGGAAGTATTTCCTGTCATCAGTTAGCCTGTGTATTTGGCATAATGGGAGCATACTATATTGGCACCCTACTTGACTATCCCACTACCACTCCACTGTATGCATTTCTGAATATACTCATTGTCCATTAAAATCATGTTCTCATCCCGGAGTGTAAACAAAATCCTCTTTTTATGCTATCTGTCAAAGAAGGTATCAGATGCAGTCTAGAACATTGCAGTAGAAGAAAGGACAAGCCCTCACGCCCTCCTCAACTTGACCTTCGAACCATTGTAAGTATGGCCTATACGGATCCAATAACTGGAGGTGGTTCTCATGTGTATGCATTGAGCTATCACTGGCATCGACTGAATTGCCCAAGCCATTTGAAAAATATTCATTAATCTGTGACTTGGATACCGTACTTTGTATGAACCAGGATGTAAGTTTGAAATCCTGCATGCTAGCAAATGGTGCACATGGGACCTCACACAGATTTTGGCATTCTTCCACAAATCCCTCCACATATCTAATAGATTCCCCAGTACTGGGATAATACTGCTGTGGGCAGGGAACAGATGACGCGTTGACTATATGGCATAGTTCACGGTCAGATTCATTGGCAACCCCTTCGTTAGTGGTGTCTTGCTGCTAGCTAGATACACCGGCGTCTGATTCGCAGTCGGAATCCGGCCTATCGTTCTCATGAGCAGGGATATCGTGGGTTAATTGGGTGGATTCCGCGTCGTGAATACTCGTTGTAGAGGTAGTACTCTCTATGTGTGATGTGAGAAGATCGGTGACATCTGTGTGTACTCTTTGCAGGTGTTTCTTGTAGGCACCAGTATGGGTACATTTGCGCCGGCAAAATGAACATGTCATAGGCCTTGCGGGACTCAGCTCTATAGATTATGACTAGCTTGTGTATATTATGTGGTGAAGGCGGAATGCTCTCTTTTACGCGTCTGGATTAAGATGGCAAATGGAGCCAAGAAGTTCCAACAATCTGAGACCCAGCTAATGGTTAATTCAGTTTAGCCTATAGATACCGACGTCAGCTGCATCAGACTATGATTTGTTTCCCAGAAAGGCTTTTACTTACACTTGAATAGACAAGATCTAGCTTGCGAGTTAAAGTATGTATGATGTCCACGTTTCAAGTTACGGAGAAGAGAACAAGCATCGCAGGCATCTGATGATTGAATTCATAATAACTCAAGAATAGTTTCAAGATGCCTGGGGCATCAGGGACTGATATTTAAACTCAATTGATCACGACTCCAGGAAGGTCAAACCAAGAAAAGTATCGACAACTTATACAGCATTCAGCAAATACACAAAGCTCACAATATCAACACTCAAAACTGATCAGAAGACATGGTTCACAATAATAATACGCAGTATGTCCATATGCCAAATGTACAAAAGGGACATATAGCTTCACCGGGGTATGTGTACATACTCCCAGCTGTGGCACTTGCTGGGGCGATTACGTCTGGAAAGGCCTGAAGCAACAAAATCAACCAGTATAAGACCAAGCTTAACTTCACCTCAGATGATCCTGGCTGACAGCTCTATGCAATATGGAGTAAAACAGTCAAAGATTCGATGTCAGCACAGAATTACAGCAATATCAATACTTTCCCGAACGATGACTGCAGCGAGATTTTCTATAGCATGAGGAGATTGTGCCCAGCTTGCGACACTCTTGTGACAGCAGGTGCCAATGACGTTCACCGGAGGCAGCAGATCGAAGATGCTATTATTTCACTAGTTAAGGACTGTGGCAAGAGGTTAACAGACAGTCTTCTCAAGAAAGGTAGACCTCAACCTGCCCCGGGCATACCTGCAATCATCGCTGTGCATGTCCATTTTGAAGCAATCATGCTACCACGGGGAGCCTCGGGTCACTGGAGCATGAATGCTCTTGAACAGCTTGAGCTGGGGAATGCCAAAGATTCCCAAGCTACCCAGAACATGCCTCAACAGCTGGCCCCTGTGAGTGCCCACATTTCTCAAGCTCGTCAAAATATTCCGCAATAGCCGGAGACTAGAATTACTGAATTTTCCCAAGCTAGCCAGAACATGCCTGAACCACCAGCACCTAGGAATGCTCAAGTTCTGCAAGCTAGTCAGAATGTTCTGCAACAGCCGGTGCCCATGTAGTTCCCCAAGCTGACCAGAGCTTGCCCCAACAACCGGCACTCGGGAATGCCCAAGTTCCACAAGCTGGTCAGAATATTGCGCAACTGCCGGCACTCAGGAATGCCGAAGTTCCCTAAGCTGGTCAGAATGTTCCGCAACAGCCGGTGCCCAGGAATGCAGAAATTCCCCGAGGGGGCCAGAATGTGCCTCCACAGCTCACGCCATAAGGTGTTATGGCTATCAGAACAGGTTAGTCTACCACCCTAAAAGATTCAAGTTTCCACTCACTGACCAAGAAAATTTAGATTACAACGCATTACTAGTGCATCCATGTGCCATACATATTGTTTGTGTTAGGCATATGGAAATCCGAGACATGCGCACAGACCCACGGTAGGGTAACTGCGCACAGACCCTCAATTTACCGGAGTGCCAACACCCCCCTCCGGCCCCCTTATGGGGCCCGCACGTCATTAGCGAGATTNTTACCGGAGTGCCAACACCCCCCTCCGGCCCCCTTATGGGGCCCGCACGTCATTAGCGAGATTTCGAGAGTTGCATCCCATAACTAAAAAGTCACATCAATGAAGCCCACTTCATAACACCATATCCGTCGCCGCCGTCTGTCTGACCGCATGCTGTTTGCAAGATATATAAGAGGGGTCCTTTGGCGACTTCTGGGAAGTGGAATGGAGGAAATCTGTGGGAGGCGCATTGAGATAGTAGGCTTCAAAGTTAGGCTTCCTAACTATGCGCCCAAAGTGACGGGACGTTTTCGGCAAAATAGTTTAAGAGGTTATCCCAGTAGTAGAAGCTATTAGGGGTATACCGAATCCACCCATACCCTTCTGAGATAGGCTGTCGGTTGGTTGGTCCTAGTAATAGGACCCCTCTACAGAGGCCGGCGGACCAAGGGGAAGCACGCTCAGAAAGGAAGACCTAGATAAGTCGGAGCCTCTTAAGACATTGACATGTTGGGTTCGGACTTGCGATTGGCACTAGGTGGCCCGGCATGAACTTGATCACTTCATGACCGAAGAGACTACTGGAATGATAGTCAACCAGACTAGAGTAATATAATAGTCTATGCGGACATCTAGGTTGAAGGTCGCTGTTTGGTATAACAAATCGCGCAGTCATCTCAATAGAGGAATACTATTCCGTGTCCGCGAGAGGGTGTGATAAGTTTCAGGATCAAATGGTGTTCGCACTTATAAGATTCTGGACGTTTGCGTATTAAAACCAGAGTGGTACTTCGGAGGCATTGTAGTTAGAAGTAGTCCACGAACACTCAGATGCGGGATATAAATATCGAAGTGCCTCCCGAGCTTTACAGATATCATCATGCAACGGAGAAGAGATCTTATCAATATAATATTGTTTATGCTTTAAAATCTTTACTTTACCTTACTTTATCGAGACGAGCCTTCCTCGACAGATTCTCCGATCCAAGATTTTGGGCCTACGTCCCTCAGTTATATACTTGAGTTTGGCGTCCGCCTAACAGTTTGGGTCCAGCCATCAATGCATAGTGCAGGTGTGCCAGGCTCTGACAGGATGTTGGTAGAAGCTGAACCTGACTGTCAATCAGTCTATTGGCGAGGCAATCATATCTTGGGAGTACGATTTGGTGAGTTAGATTCCCCCGATCTTTCCAGATTGTGTGTCACGATTTTGAGGTAGGTGCCTATCCGACGGATTCGCTATATCCTAGGCGCGACTGGTGAAGGAAGCAGGATGCTCCACCGGTACCCGGCGCAACCTCTATCCCAGATGAACTGCATTTTCATCCAAAATAATGAAACGATGCACACCTGGTTGCTCTCAAATTGAGTGCTGCAAGACCCATTCGAGATTTTGGTATATTGTTACCACGATGAAGGCGACCTGAGACCAGAAGCCCCAGCAGTCAAGGGCCACCACTATGCTGAAGAGAATGCAGTGTGGAATATTGGCCACGAACGAGATCCAACCGCACGTCAAATGCATACCAGGGCTCCCATACCAGATGCTACAGCTAATGCTGGTCAAAGCAGTGGCTCCCTGGTAGGACGTTTGCAGGTTAGAGACATGACAGTTATGGCGTCCACGCCTGGCGTGGATGGGCAAATCAATGGAGGTGAGCACGAGACAGTACTCAGATATCTGTCATTCCTGGCATATGCCTCTGGCGTGGATGCGAACACTCATAGAGGGGATGAGGTGATAGAAGGGTTACTCTCTCGTGATGCAGCTCCGAACTTATGCATGGTAGAAATTGACCCGTCTCCCCCAAATCATATCCTATTGGAACCGAAAAACAAGAGTCTCTGGAAATAACTAGTCCTGGCCGTGGAATCAACAACTTCCGGAGCACTCAAGAACATACTGAAGCGTGCACAAGTTGTACTCAAAAATGTTCCAGCAGTGAAGCCGAAAAGGCGGCACCGGGACTCGGCATCACCCAGCGATGTAATGGATTGCAGAGTGTGGGAATTGGACATGGTGTCAGTCTAGATCGATAGTGTTAGCAGTTAGCCAAGGTATTATATAAGGGGAATCACACACAATCTCTACTTCCTTCTGTTTTTTATATGTATCATAAATCCTCTCAGCTCTCTCATAATATCTTCCATTTCCTGATCTTTCATGTTATATGGCATGGACGCCCATTTCATGGGTTGAGATATCATAGCACCTTGCCAATAACAATGTCCCTACCATGTCTGGTTGTAGGTTAGGGTTTCCCTTTCAGTCAAATGATGTTCCAACCAGCCAGGTAGTGGATATCTATTGGTGTCACCCCTGTGTGCTGCTTAAAAGTTTATTTCATAAACAAAAAATAAACACCTTGCAATGCTACATACATATCACAATACTTTAAGAATCATACTACATATATGCTGAACCATTTTGTGACACTCGCAGGACATTTCTCTTGAAACAGCTTGATCGTGGCGACACAATTTGTCTTTAACGTCTGGTGATGGTAAGGTCAATATGGTATTTGCTTATAAGCCTGGTTTAGGGTTTGCTTGCTCCATATCACACGTCTCTCCCCTTGCTGTACTAGTTCCCTCTCCCCTTGCCCTACCAGTTCTCTCTCCCCTTGCCCTACTTGTTCTCTCTCTCCCGTAACTCTTCCTTTTCTTCTTTGTGCAGATGGCCACTTCACACACCTCAACCCTCATGCCAATACCGCACACCCCTCAACCCTCACGCCTATACCCCATGTACCAGTTCCCTCTCCCCTTGTCCTACCAGTTCTCTCTCCCCTTGCCCTGCCAGTTCCCTCTCTCCTGTGACCCGTCCTTTTCTTCCTCGTGCAGACGTCCACCTCACACCCCTCCACTCTCATGCTAACACCCCACATACCAGTTCCTTCTCCCCTTGCCATACCAATTCTCTGTCCCCTTGCCTTACTTGTTTTTTCTCTCCCGTCACCCTCCCTTTTCTTTCTCGCATAGACATCCACCTCACACCACTCAATCCTCACGCCAACACCCCACACCCCTCAACCCTCACGCCAACTCTCTCTCCCACATCCCTCCATACATCAGTCAACGTCCTTGCCCCCCACCCCTATATACAGATTTTTGTGGATCTTTTTTCATGACTTTCCAGTGCCTCCCTCTCTCTCTCTCAAAAAAGAGAATGCTGTACGAGCAATTAAGACAGCCAATGTGAAAGTATATTCCACCCAATCATTGGCTCCCATGCCTTACTAACATTATGTTCCTTTTTGATAGACGCTGCGCACCTGAATGTTATTAAAGTAATGGAAAGAGAGGCAACAGTTGTACAATGCCTAGGAGTACGGCATCCAGAGTAGCCGACATAGTATACGCAATCAATGTCAACAGTGGTTTTTCTTTTTTTCTTTTTCTTTCCTCCATGTCCTCAGATATTATCTAACCTTTAATGAGAGTAGTAGTGGAAGGATGAGTGAGGTTTTAGTGGAGAACTAATCTTTTAAGCCGGTGGTGGAGGACTCCACATTAGTGAAAACCTGAAGCTAGACGCACTGCTCAGATCCCGTTAAACTAACTCTCGTATTTTAATTAGGGGTCGCTATAGCGAAATAGCATATGCAAAAAGCTGGTATGAGTTCCAGAATCTCTACGCCAGCTCTGGTCTGTACAGAGCCTGGCACGAGTAGATCAGCGCCCACATGACAGCACACTCTCTGGACTTCCACCCACCGACTAACTCTAATTTGCAGTCGGTCCTTGTATTGGCCCGCTCCCTTCCCGCCATTGCGGCATGGATCGAGCCCATCAAGAACAAACATGGTGCCGAGGACGTCAGGACAGTCAAAGGTCTGCTAAAGATTTTACTCCAGGATACGGCCAAGAAACTGGAGACGATGAACAAGCATCTTATAGCAGGGTGGATCCTAGTGGCAGAGGTCAAGGGACCTCCGAGTAAGTGTTCTTCTCCTTCTATGTTTTGCTACCCTCATGCTAACATCTATTGTCAGTGGTTCAACCCGATTGAACCTCCCAGTACTACCCACAAGCAGTACGAATCCATATTGTTCACCAGACATGAGCCCTAGGGAGGGCCACCTGTTCCTTGGCTACCCCTGGTGTTCCATTGACTCTGACCAGAGAATCACCTCCGGGGTCAAGGAATTACCAAGCAAACAAAGTCTGTTCGGCGTAGTTAAGGGGCAACATATGGAGGAGGCAATCGGGTACCTCCGGTATCTCCTCGGGGTGTCTAGTGAGGGTGCATGCTTACTTTGATGGGGGTCCTCTGAGCCTTCCTCGGTCTGTGACCTCATCTTTATATATAAAGATTATGACATCCGAGCGTGGGTCCTTGCCAACGATAGCAAAGATCCGCTGGACCTTATGGTCCCCAAGCCATGCCTGGGTCAGGGAGAGGACCGCAACCAGACCCCCACACCTGCCCATGGCTGATGCCCGTTTTTTGACCATGAGGTCTGGGATTGCAGTGAGCCAGCTGAAGATATCGGGTAGGCCAAGCAAGAGGAGGATGATGATAAGGACAAAGATGAGTAGCTTCTGGACGAGGACACTAAGCCGAGCATAGACGAGTCTGAGTCCAAATCTTTGACACTGGACTGCGAGGCGGCAATTCTCCTTGATGAGGTAAGTTCCTCAAAATTCCTTTCTTCTTTTAACAAAATCTGTAGCTAATCACATATATCGGATGATGAATCCGAAAACCGCCCCCCCTCCTACACAAGACCCCCTTGCACCACCCGTGCTACTGACCATTCTAACAATGTAAGTTTCCCGAAATTTTCTTCCTTCAGTAAACAAAATCTGTACCTAATCGCAAACTTGAGATGATGACCCGTTCGCCACCGGCCCCTCAAGACCCACTCAGAATACCTGCGCAGCCCGCCATACTAATGCTGTAAGTTCCTAACCTCAGCATGCTTTTAGCAAACATCACGAGCCAAACACTGTAGCTAATTACATATCTAGGAGGATATGATCACCCCAGGCACTAGGAGACCCCATCTACCAACCTGGCCCAACTCCAGGGATCCGCAGCAGTCCAAACGGGATATGCTGAGATCCATCTAGGAGCTTCTCTATGAGAACCCCTGGATGGTAGAGTACCTCGAAATTCCCGGGCCTGCCGCTATCCCGAGAACCTCAAGAGAGCAGACCAGGTGCCGTTGTAAGCAACACGGTGCAGCAGACACTCCTCTTACCTTTTTGTCTGAGGGTAGCGCCGATAGAGCAACCACCACCCCCATACCAACCCCAACTCTTCTTCTGGCACAGGCATGTATGCCAGCTACTTGTGTCCCACCCTCTCCTTTCACTCTCGATGGTGCCCCCCCCAATACTGTGACAATTCTGTCTTCTGTGATCCCAACTGCTGGGGTTCTTTGGTCTTCCGCGAACACCGGCACTGTGACACCCCCACCACCCCCCTACACCCTGGTTGCCATGATTGCTCCCCCGTCTTCCCCAAATGTTGGCATTGCAATTGTCCTGCCGTCTCCTCAGATGCCAGCTGCCACCATTGTTCCTCTGTCTTCCCCGAACGCGACTGTCCCAGTGCCACCAACAACCTCACCAGGCCCCTGTCGCAGCAATAGATGTAGGAATCCCGAAAAAACAATTTTAGCTGTGCTGGTTTTTCTTTTTTCACTCTTCTATTCTTCTCTTTGTTTTTTATTTTTGGGTGTGTGGCATTTTGAGGGACAATTGGATGGATTCTTCACGTGTGATGGCTTAGCTAGCATTTAATAGTAATAATATCATTGGACGCACTCACATCGGCTTCCCGTATTCTTAGTTGTAGCTAGTTCAACACCTCATGCCCAGTACTGTACTCACGCGTCTTTGCCAAGAATACCTCTGCCATCCAATCTTTTGCTTCAGCCCTCACCAAATACTCAGCTCACGGAGGTATTCTTGGCAAAGAGGTGTGAGTACTTAAGCACTCACACATATGATAACTGTAGGCCCCCTTACATTGGTGTCTTGAATCTTATGTACCCAGTGCATCTCACATTCCTGGTCTTAGACTTGGCTGGTGGCCGGCACCTATCTGCATCGCTTCTCTAGGTGCCATTACTTGAATATAGATTTCATGCATTTACAAGTGCTAATTTGGCATCTGGAGATGAGCCTTGAGGCTCCTATTCCGTTTTTGGCACAGGGTGTGTTTCAAGAGAAATATTGTCACTAACTGACTCCAATTGTAGCTAAATTTTGCAAAGCCATCTCCTTTAGTGAAACCTTCATCTCACCTTACTCATAGATGGTCGGTTCTCAGAGTCTTGAGCCCTAAACGCTTGAGAACATATACCAGTGCCTATAGATCACAGACATAATTATGTGGTCTGAACTTTTTGAAAGAGATGATACCATTTAGACAATTAGCTTAGTCTTCTACTGTAGTGATACCTTTATTACGTCTAATTCTAACAAGCTGGTGTCTTGGGTCCTAAGATAATCGAGACTATCTATATTACCACGTTTTTGAACACAAATAACTAGGCAATCTTGGAACTCAATACTGAGTGATAGTATGTGATTCTGACAACCCTAACTCCGCATGTACGTCCTAGTGTATAAGACTTGTCGTGTCGCTTTGAACACTAAAGAACGACAGAAACCCCTGATCTACAGCCGACTTGAGATTCATACAATTACAAGTAGCCTAGATCCGGAAGCTGACCCTGCTTGACATTCACTAAGGAGTTGCAGGATGCACAATCAACATTACCCCAATACACGAAGTCAGCCAACTCTCGGAGTAGGCAACTTGAACCGGCGTAGACACGATATTGGACATAGCACTGCGGGATCAGGAAAACAGATATCAGCAACACAATAATATGAATATGGCAACTCTCTGAGCATACTATCGAACCACCAGTTTTTAGGTAGAAACCTGTCTCTGCCACCAATTGCAAGCACATAAATGGGAAGACCCCTGGAGCATTCCCAAAAAAGCACAATACAGACCACGACGTATGCTGAACCAGCGCCTGAACTGGCCAGACAAAGTGGAACGCAAACAGTTCATCTTAGCAACACTAGTGGAATGAGTACCAAAACTCACGAGGATCAGATACCACTGAATCAGATACCAAACCCAATCTGGAAGACCTTGATATGGCCGATATCGATACAGGAGGACGCACGAGGAGTCTCAAGTAGCCAAGTGACGGCCAAACCGTCCCACAACTACTGTGCGAATTTCAGCGAGCACTGTATCACAAGTAGCTAATGCAGCGTCATAGACACCAGTGGCTCGTTAGCGAGTGCACGGTGGTAGGGTCTATACACCTCCTGCATTTCCGTCATTCAGCATTCCACGATTTTCATCACCCCTGAGTGGCCGGAGTACTTCTACGTCTGAGATCAGGAGCTCTAGTCCAGCCGGTTGCCTGGGTATATCTTTCTCGGACAACTGATTAGTGGCCAATTGTCAGCACAATTTACTGACAGGTGCAGAAAGACCCATGGTAGAGTTTGCAAAGTCACTCATTCCACAATACATGCTGTTTGAGGACCCACTCCCAGATGTCATTGTTTTGACTGGCCAAGTGCTTAAAATCTGGGATGTTGTGGTTGCGCAGGTTGTAGAGAGAGAATACGTCAGACTGTCGGAGCAGTGCATAAATTTAGTACATCGACTTGCGCGTACATGACACGATATAGAGCGTGGTACTAACTTAGAAAGATGTATCAAAAGCACGCAGGGGTATGGTCACAGTTCCTATACCATGTAAAGAATTACATTGTAAAGTTATACAAACTGCTGGATGATCCGATAGCCACAGCACACAGAGTGGAATATCTTCTCGACCGGGATAGGTTTATGTGCGACCCGAATGGGTATTAAGTTTGTTTATACCAGATAACTCCTATATAATGACTACAACTGATTAAGATTGAACGTGATGCAGAATCAGGACTTCCGCTTCCTTGCGCTACAGATTCCAGAGGCGATTTGTAATAAGTATTTCACAAGAAAGAAAAGGCGTGGGATAATGGATCTTGAATTTCTTGAACGGATCAACAGTACTATAATCTGCTTGATGGGTGCTATAATCTGTCATACACTATGCGCATGGAGATCGGGAATATCTCAGGAGCTACGAGACTTCAAGCTGGAAGCAGTTGGAGGTAGGACTGTTCAATTCTTGTAACGGATCATTGGCGACCAAGGTGCTAACTTGTTACCGAACACAGAAGACCTTTTTGCATGACAGAAACAGACTTGGGCCAAATGTCCACCCAACATCCAGGACATAATTCTGGGGTACGTTCACGATACCATACAGAATAAGGTGCAGTAGGTGCAGGTGCAGCAAGCCCATTGTAAATGATATGAGGATGATTGGGAGGCTGTAAAGGAAGAGCTGGTGAGCTGGGCATCTAACAAGACTGCAGTGGGATAGCCTGCCTCATGACAGACTAACCAGCATTCATTGGCCTTAGAGCAGCACTGGGGGGGGCAGAATCAATCGTAGCAATCAAACACATCATTCGATTGCAGCCCGATGTTGATAGTACGGACACTGGAATTTCCAAACTCAGATCCCGCATGCCTGGAAGATTCAGGCGAGGCAAGTGTAGGGCCAATGGCTGGAAGTCAGGCGAGTCCTTCTCTGACTGGTCACCTCTCACTCAGGATTAAGGAGTCTCAAGAAGGCCAGACACCACAGATGGGAATTGGTGAATGACAGCCGGAGGTGGAAGAGTGGGTGTCATATGGGAGTATTGGCGCGGGGAATTAATAGGGATTAGGGGCATGTAAAGGTAGAAAGTAATAGATTTAATTTCTCGAACTGTAATGTGATATGGGCTTTAAGAGTAAGGAATAGTCGGTGTGGGGGCTGAGACTCAGGGCGAGATTAGGTGTAGAAACGATGAAAAAGACGGTAGTCAGGACGTCATGATGATCGCAATTTAATGAGATTATAAATAAACTATCAGCACTATGACCAGAGGATATGAGGATAAAGTGTATACACTGGAGGCAGTGTTAACAATAATTTGCCATGCATCAAAGGCTATCTGGAAGAGGTTCAGACAGGATATACTAGAGACAGGATGAGAAGAAAGGGTCAGGATGAAGCCAGGAAACACCAAATATAACAGGCCAAAGTCCGGGTGGTATGAGCAATGGTAGAAAGAATCAAGATATAGGGCTGGACTCCAGCTGATGCCAGAATGAGTCGATAGGAGTTGGTGTATCCTAAGCGAAAAGGACAAGGGTGCGTGTCATCGGGGCAAAAGGACACAGCACAGGGGATGTTGGAACGAGGGACAGTGGGAGAGGGAGGCATCTGGAAGGAGGGGCCATCAATTGGATGCAATTGTGAGCTGGAGGTTGACAATCAGACAGTGTTATAGGGTATGGGAGGAAGCTCAGATGTGGTCAGGACACACAGGTTGTAGGGGTCAGTGCCAGGACAGTGGCAGGATGCAGAATGACGCAAAATGCAGATCAGGATGCGACGTTGGTTCAACATCGCATCCTAGCTAACGGTTAATATTACAACATCCTGTGAGTCAGACACACCGGATGCACGGGACGCGGGATATTTCTTTTGCTGATGACTCTTTTCATAGCTAGGTGTATCCTGATTAGTGTCTTCAAATCCTGACAATCGATTCCGTGTGTGGTCATAAAGGTGGCGCTAATCAGATTTGTTCCTATTAATCCAGTATCAAACAGCACTGTGGCTTCTTTGCCATTGATATTCATTGTTTCTTCGATACTGCCATGAGGTTTGATGTTTGTTAGTCTAGCCACCATTGTGAGGATGTGTTCCTCATCTTTCTCTATTTCTATACCATTGATAAACACCCCTTTTGCTAGATGTTTCTATTCCACTCTGTTCGCAGTGACTTCGTTCTTTACATTTCCTTTGCCCTTGCCTTTGCCCTTGTTGTCTTTGCTGAGGTAGTCTCTTGCCAGATGTCCTTTACCTCTGCAGGTATAGCAAAGGCACTTTTCTTTTCATTCCGCTAGTTTGGTCTGGGGCTTGTTATTCATTTTCCAATTGTCCATCTATGCTTCTTGTTTGGAAGTGAATTCTTTTGCTGATTTCTCGAACCTTTCCTTCCCATAAGTCACAGTACTTTCTAGGATGGCATCTATGCTTTCTGCATTTTCTATAACTTCTCTAACAGTGTCTGTTATAGCATACTGTAATTCTGCTTCTTATCATAACCAAGGATACATGCTCTTAAAGAACTGTTGAATAAAGGCATAATCGCTTATGGTATTTGTAGGTAGGCATGATCCAAACATCAGCAAATTAGTTGCTATGGTTGATATTCTTGGTATCTTGCTATTATATACTTGCGTGATTTCATGGAATTTGCTATAGATATCAGCTTTCTGTTTCGAAGATTGGAATCTTTCTCCTAGGAATCCAACCAGGTTTTCTCTGGTCAAGTCTTCACCGCAATGCTGAGCTACTTGGAAAGCTGCTTCTTGAGCTCATGCTTCAGTATAGAGGATCCAATAGTTTCCTGCTCTGAGCTCGCTAGTTCATAGCCCATTTAGGAGTAGACATCACTGTATTGAATTATACTATCTATCGAACGCTTCTGATTTGAGGTCGTCTCCTTCACCAGTAAACCTATTAGGTGCAGGTACTTTGATATTGAGTTTAGCTGTAATGACAGGGTTAGGCCGAGGAGTCGGTGGTCTTGGGACTTGAGGTCCTGGGGCCCCTGGCACTGAGAGTCCTACTTCTGAAGCCATATCGTCTCATTCTTCACTACTATCAGAACAATCTGGATCATTGCCTGTTGTTCCTAGAGGTACTCATATACTAGTAGGCTTTCTTCGAGATTTTGGGTTCCCTCTAGAGGTAGTGGTTGATAGGTCTAGTAGTTGTTGTGATGATTCTGCTGTTGATTGTTCAGCAGCATTACTGGCTAACTACCTGGTAGCTGCATTGCTTGCTACTTACTCCATTGCTGGAGTCTTTGTGAACCGTCTATTGGAATTCCTAGTGCATTGTTTGGAACCATTTGCAAGAGCCCAGGCCTTGCTCTTACTTGGTTCTGGAATGCCTTCTATCTTGATAACTTGTGGAAGTTAAAAAAATGTAACCACCTCTCGGGAAATGCAGTAGACCTAGCGCTAATAGGCCTTATTCTGTACCAAGGTGGGAACTAGTGAATCAAGGTCTAGAGGCTTTAATTGAGTTTGTAGAATAGACTCCTTACAATATCACAACTACTGAAGTAT
The DNA here is from genome assembly GCA_014065205.1 of Tuber brumale. NCBI lineage: Eukaryota > Fungi > Ascomycota > Pezizomycetes > Pezizales > Tuberaceae > Tuber > Tuber brumale. Next base: position 211,814 of record JACCEG010000035.1, on the reverse strand, counting down.
TCAAGATATTGGGCAGATCTCAACTAAAGATACACGAAGCGAACTGAAGAAAGTAACTGTTCAACCCAGTATATTGAAAACTCTGTTTGTCAAAGTCTTCTTCTAACGTGAAGAATAGCAGTTCTTAAATACACTTCTCAGGCTACCCAGAGCCTTTTTCTTATAACATATAAAACTCCCAATTGGTAGCCTTGAAACTAAATATAAAACATATTGAGTATCAAACCGATCCTCGAAACCAAACATAAAACATATAGAGTATCAACTCGATACTTCAAACCGAACATAAAACATATAGAGGATCAAACCCTATACTATCAGGCTAGAGATACACCTCGTTTCCTGAACCAAATTCAAAATACAAACAGTATCAACTGATACCCGAAAATCTTAAACCAGTAACCTGTACCGGTTACAAAGTCGATAGAACTAAGGAGATGAGCTCCTCGCGCTTTGTTCTAAGTTCCATTTATACTTCTTACTTTATGCTTTTATGAATATAAACCTTTACACTTCTCACTATTTACTTATATGTGATGAGACCTCTACAAAGCGAGTATAGTTGGAGAGAGAATACGATATATAATAAGGACTAGAGATATGCCAGTCTCTCTGACCTTATCGTAGACACAAGTCTAAGGACTATCATCGAGGCGAGAAAGAAGAGAAGTATCCTCTACCTGTTGCTGACAACTGATACCAGTTAGGAAACATAACAGCATGTCGCTTAATTGAGCAGATAGATTTTGGAGTTTTGGGATCTTTGTTTTCATTAGACTGAGCTGGTGTGGAGGATCGGTTTATATCACTAGCCTGGCAGTGTGATGACAGATTTTCAACTACAATGTTGAGATGAAAAGGTATTAAACCAGTCTTTCTGAAAGCTGATTTAATTGATGTAACATTGAAAGTTTGAGAAAGGATTGACTGCGGTGCACTCAGAAATTCAATCTTTTTGAACTTCGAACACACGGTCTTTATTGCAGAATCCAAAACTTCACTGTCATTGTATTTCTATAGTTGGAACAGAACAACGTCCCAAGGTTGTAGCAGGTGTGATGTCAGGCGGTAGAAAAAAGGGTAGGATTTTCTTCGCATCATAATGTGAAATAAATACTCACATGCAATGACAGTCATGGCCATTAAGAATCAGCATCCTCCATGCTCCAGTCAGACAAAGTGATGAGAACATTTCAAAATGATAAAGCCAGTTCAAAGCTTTTTGATCGTTAGAATATCTGGACTCAGAAACTGTAACCAGTTCTGTAACCGGTACTGGTTACTGGTTTAGGATTTTCAGGTATCGGTTAATACTGTTTGTATTTGAATTTGTTTCAGGAAATGAGGTATGCCTCTAGCCTAATAGAATAGAGTTGATATGCTACATGTTTTATGTTTAGTTTCGAGTATCAATTTGATACTCTGTATGTTTTAAGTTTGGTTTCGAGTATTGTTTTAATACTTTATAGGTTTTATACTTAGTTTTAAGTATCAGTTTGATACTCTATATGTTTTATGTTTGGTTTCAAGGGTACCATTTGAGAGTCTTATGTGTTGTAAGAAGTAGGGCTCCAGTTAGGCCAAGAAGTGTATTTATAAACTGCTATTCTTCACATTAGAAGAGGCAGACTTGGACCGACAGAGTTTTCAATATACTTGGTTGAACAGTTACATTCTTCAGTTCACTTCAAGAATTTTTAGTTTGAGATCCACCAAACATCTCGGAGACTTCAGTACTAGAGATATAGTGAGGAGTCTATTCAACAACCTCGGTCAAGCCTCCAGACTTTGATTCGCTAGTTACCACCTTCCGTAAAGAATGAAGCTCCTTAGCACTAAGTTTACTGTATCTGTAAAGAGGCGATTACATTTTTTTAACTTCAACAAGTTATCAAGATAGAAGGTATTCTAGGGCCAAGCAAGGGCAAGGCCTCTGAGAATGGTTTCAAACAACGCATCAGGGATTACAAAGGATGGTTCATGAAGACTCCAGCAATGGAGCAAGCAGTAAGCAAGGCAGCTGCTAGGCAGTTAGCCAGAGACACTGCAGAACAATCAGCAGGAGAATCATCAGAACAGCCACTAGAACTGCCAACTACTATCCAGGGAGGGTACCCAGAATCTCTGAGAAAAGCCTACAGGTACACAAGTACCTCCTACACCATCAGGCAACGATCCAGAGAGTACTGATAGTAGTGAAGGATAAGACGACATGGCTTCAGAAGCAGGATCTTCGAGGCCAGGGGCCTCAGGACCAGAAGTCCCAAGACTACCAACTCCCAGGCCTAACCCAGTCATTACAGCCAAACTCAGTATCAAAGTACCATTACCTAGTAAGTTTACTGGTGAAGGAGATAACCTCAAACCAGAAGCGTTTGACTGATTGTATAATTCAGTACAGATATATCTACGCCTAAATAGGGTACAAACTAGTGAGGCTACAGGAGGAAACTATTGGTTCTTCGATACTGAAGGATGAGCTCCAGAAGCAGCTTTTCAAGCAGCAGAGCATTTCGGTGAAGACATGGCTAGAGAAGACCTTGTTGGATTTCTCCGCGAAATGTTGCAATCTTCAAAACAGAAAGATGATACCTATTGCAAATTCTATGAAATCATGCAAGTGTATAATTACAAGATACAAAGAATATCAACCATCATGTAACCGGTACTGGTTACTGGATTAGGATTTTCAGGTATCAGTTGATACTGTTGGTGTTTTGAATATTGTTCCTGGAAATGAGGTATCCCTCTAGCCTGATAGAATAGGATTTAATACTCTATATGTTTTATGTTTGAGTTCGAGTATCAGTTTGATACTCTATATGTTTTATATTTGGTTTTGAGTATTGATTTGATACTTTATATGTTTTATGTTTGGTTTTGAGTATTGGTTTGATACTCTATATGTTTTATATTTGGTTTCGAGTATCTGTTTGCTACTCTATATGTTTTATGTTTGGTTTCAAGGCTACCATTTGGGAGTCTTATATGTTGTAAGCAGAAATGCTTTAGGTGGTCTAAGAAAGTGTATTCAAGAACTGCTATTCTTCACATTAGAAGAGGCATTTCGGCAGACAGAGATTTCAATATACTTGGTGAACAGTTACTCTCTTCAGTTCGCTTCAAGAATCCTTAGTTTGAGATCTACCAAACATCTCTGAGACTTCAGTAGTTGCGATATAGTAAGGAGTCTATTAAACAACCTCGGCTAAAGCCTCCGGACTTTGACTCGCTAGTTACCACCTTGGTACAAAACAAAGTCCGTTAATCCTACATCTACCGTATCTCCTGAGAGGTGGTTACACATAGTAACAGATTTCTGATGTTCTGATCATATCTGCCAGCAAATACTATAAGCAATTATGCCTTCATTCAATTGTTCTTCAAGAGCATACATCCTAGGTTACAACAAGAAGTGGAATTAAAGTATACTGCCACAGACACTATTATGGAAGGTATAGACAATGCAGAGAGCACAGATGCTATCATAAAAAGTACTGGTGCTTATGGGAAGGAGAGGTTTGAGAAATCAGCAAAAGATTTCACTTCCAAATAAGAAGGAGGAAAGGACAATCAGAAAAAGAACAGCAAGCCCAATAACAAGCCTGAAAAATGCGAGGGAAAAGGTCTTTGCTATACCTGCAGAGGTAAAGGACATCTAGCAAGAGACTGTCCCTGTAAAGACGACAAGGCTAAAAGCAAAGTCAAAGCCAGAATGACGAAGGAAGTTACCTCCAACCAAGTGGAACAGGAAAATCCAGCAGAAGAAGTGTTTATCAATAGCATGGAAAAAGACCTAGAAGAAGACATCTGCACAATGGTTGCTAGACTAACAAAACGTCAAACCCCATGATTCTCATGAAGGAATAATACATATCAATGGCAAAGAAGCCAGTGTCCTGTTTGATACCAGATCAACAGGAGCAAATCTGATTAGCGACACCTTTGTGACTACGCACAGAATTCCTTGTCCGGATATGAAGACTCCAATCCGGATACACCTAGCTATTAAAGGATTACGATCCAAATGTCATAAAGAATGTACAGTCAACATATCAGTAGTAAAATTAAGTGCACCAGGAACTAAGATGTTGGTCAGCAACCTAGCAAAATACGATGCTCTAATTGGAATGCCCTTTCTGGAACAACCCCAAGTCCATATCGAATGTGCCAAATTAGCTATCCTGTTTCCAACGCAGAATGTTCAAATTGTTTGCACACCTATCAGTGGCATGATCTGAGCAGCACTGATTACCACTAGGGATGTTATGGACCAATACACGGAAGTGTTTCTCCAGGAGATACCTGCAAACCTGCCACCCCTAAGGAAGATCAATTATAAGATAAACCTGCAGCCAGGAAAAGAGCAGTGCTCACTATCCACCTATTCAATACCGGAAAGATGGGCAACAGACATGAGCATATAGCTGAGGGAAAAAGAGAAAGCAGGAATTATCGAACGACAAGCAGTTTCATCAGCAGCTCCAATGTTGGTACTGGAAAATAAGGATAAAAAATGCTTGAGGCCATTGCTGAACCTTATGGCCAGGAATGAGATAATGATTAAGGATGGTGAAACCATTCCTAACCAAACAATGATACTAAATGCTCTAGGAAGGGCAAGATCCCATAGCAAGATCCATCTTAGTGACGCCTATTTCCCAACAAGAGTGTAACCACTGGAGGTGAGCAAGAACGCTTTCAAAATACCATTTAGATGTTTCATCAGCAAGGTTATGCTACAAGGAGATATGAGTATTCCAGGGATCTTCCTGCTAATGATGTCTGATCTATTCGCCGACTACTTAGGATTTTTCATGTAGGTATATCTTGACGATATACTCACCTTTTCTGATACAGAGTCTGAGTATTTGAAATACATATCAATAATTGACAACCAACTAAAAGAAGCTTTATTCTATGTATGTAGGAAGAAATCAGAGTTCATCACTACCAGTATAGAGGTATTAGGCCATATTATCAATGATGAAAGACTAACACCAGCTCCAGAAAAAAGTAGCAAAAATTGAAGAATAGACAACCCCACAGACCAAGACACAGTTGCTGGAATTTCTAGGAATGGTCCACTATATCAGTCAGTTTTTGCCACACATTGCAACTATTACATCACCCTTAATGGAACTTACTGGAACTGCAGAATTTTTGTGGACTGCTACTCCAGACCAAGTCATGGAAAATATTAAGAGAATTGCTTCAAAATATGAGGTTATGAGACTACTGCAATATGACTTGCCACTTCCAATATAGCTAATAACCGACGCATCCAATACAGGTATAGGAGCATGGGTAGGACAAGGAGAAACACATGAGAATGCCGAGCCTACTTTGCTTCATAGCAGGAAGTTTTCTAATGCCCAAATGTATTATAGCACAACTGATGAGGAAGTCCTAGCGATAGTTGATGGACTGACAGCATTTCATCACATACTTGCAGGAAGCAAGTTTACTATCATTACAGATCATCTACCTCTAACATACCTCAAAATGAGCACCACACCCACTAAAAAGCAAGTGCGTTGGAGAGGGTTCTTTAAAAAATACAACACCGAAATAGTGTACAGACCAGGATATGGGAACCATTCAGCAGATGCATCATGCCGCCTCCATGACGAGAATGATAATTATCTACATACTGCAAATGATGCTACACAAGAAGACGATTCACTTAGCTCCTCACCTATTTCATCCTTTCTTTCTTGTGAAGAACTTACTATCAAACGCGAAATGTCTCGATTTGAAGCCCTCACTGTGGAGCACATCGTCGCTCATTCAAAATATGCAAGCAACTGCAGCCTGGAGCAAGCACAGCTAGACCCAGATGATTACCGAAATAGTGAACCCCTAAATGATTGCGGAGACCATCAAAGTTATACCAGTGGTAGGAGTGAGGAGAAACTAAAACATGCATCAATGTATTGGACATTCTGCGACACTCTTCTGTCCTGATCATGAGGAATTGAAACCTAAAACAAAGACCTATGCTAGCTCTCCATCCTGCACTCCACCGGTTATTGAAATACCCACAAATACTGATGATGATTATAACAACAAAGATACACATTCACCACATCCACTCCTGGATATCTGAGCCATCAGGGAGCATGTCAAAAAGGCCTAAGGCTGTGGCAACTCCATTACCAAATGTCACAACTCTGAGTGCCCTGAATATCACTACAATGAACCCGTCTATGGAGGGCCTCTCGTGTACCTTAACCGGGTTCCAGTGGTAGAACCACCCTCCCTACTTCACGAAAAACGAGAACTCTACAAGATGTATGAGACACCTCATGAGGAGTAAGAAGTAATGGTATTGTAAAGGGTGGTGGATACAAGGTATATCATTCAAGGAGTGGATGATATGAAAAACATTTGGAGGGAGCAGATGGTCAAAGAATATAGGAACCACCCTATCCACTAGCGAGTAAAGGATTTCAACCACACTTCACAAAATGGAATGATGCAACATGATAAAATACATAATGGCCTACTTTACACCACCACAAGAGGAGCAGAAGATTGCCTATATATCCTAAAGGATCATGGAGCGAATGGAGAAATGCTAAGATAACTAATAATAAGAGAAATACATAATAAAGGACATCATAGTACTGATTGAAACCTGCCGTACACAACGGAATACATCTATTGGCTGCAGATGAGGAAGGATTTCACAGACTATGTCCTACAGTCTGACATATGTCAACTGAATCGAGAACGGACTACATTGCCCACATGCAATATCCTTTCGCTCCCTATTCCCTCTGAGATACTTTCATGCTATGCTATTGATTTCATGGGGCCCTTTACTAGGCTGAGAGGACATAATTCAGTTTTGGTAGTGGTGGACAGAGTGGTTAGTTTCAGCTGGCTGATACTGACATCAGTCAATGCTACTGCACATTCAACAATGGACTTACTCCCACACTATGTTTTTACGCTACATGGAGGACCTACATTGATTGTCAGTAATGCTGACTCCCAATTCACCTCCTGGTTTTGGAAACGGACTTTGAAGATGATGGGAGTTGAACACATTATGGCTATGCCTGGCCACCACCAGACCAATGGACAAGTAGAGAGGAAGATCAGGCAACTTAAAATAGCATTGCGGAATGTTGTTAATGCCCACCAGACTAACTGGTTAACCTCCCTCCCTGAAGTGACAGCTTACTCCAATGCTAGTCACTCCGATACTATTGTAATGTCCCCATACAAAGCAGTGTATGGGCAAGAATACCAACTTCTTGATACCTATAAAGTCAACTCCACAACTGCCCCCACGTCTGATGATTACTACAATCGACATCAAGAGATCATGAATGCAGCATACCAAGCATTATAGTGGGCTAGGGCAAGATCAAGTAGAGTGGCAGCTAAGAGGAGGAACCCACACAAACCCATTGAGATTGGTGAAAGAATCATAGTTTCGGAGATCAGTTTGTGAGAGAATCCCACAGATCTTGGAAACTACAGCCAGGCTGGTGTAGCCCATTTACAGTACTCGAATTCCATGAACATACACTAAACTACACTGTTAGCAAGGATGGAAGAATGTATCGAAGGAAGAAATGAGTTTTCCATTACTGTAACCGGTACTGGTTACTGGTTTAGGATTTTCAGGTATCAGTTGATCCTGTTTGAGTTTTGAAATTGTTTCAGGAAATGAGGTGTGCCTCTAGCCTGATAGTATCAGTTTGATACTTTATATGTTTTATATTTGGTTTCGAGTATCGGTTTGATACTCTATATGTTTTATGTTTGGTTTCAAGGCTACCGTTTTGGAGTCTTATATGTTATGAGAACAAGGCTCTCAGTAGCCTAAGAAGTGTATTAAAGAACTGCTATTCTCGACGTTAGAGGAAGCAGACTTCGCAGGCAGAGTTTTCACTATACTTGGTTGAACAGTCACTCTCTTCAGTTCGCTTTAAGAATCTTTAGTTTGAGACCTACCAAACATCTCGGAGACTTCAGTAGTTGCGATACAGTAAGAAGTCTATTCAACAATGTTGGCTAAAGCCTCCGGACTTTGATTCGCTAGTTACCACCTCGGTACAGAACAAAGCCCGTTAACCCTACGATTACCACATCTCCCGAGAAGTGGTTACAATTGCCTGGTAGTCAAACTGGACTACCCAAACGATGATTTCCAGTTCCTAGGACAAGTGTTTGTGAAACCAGCATCCATCCTTATCGACAAAGAACAGGAATGGGAAGTTCAATCGGTCCTTGACTATAGGGAATGATATGGCAAAGGACAGATCTTGGTTAGTTGGAAGAGATACATGGCAAGTGAGAATAGTTGGGTACCAGTGGAAGGGTTGGAACATGCGAAGGATTTAGTTCAAGCATAGTGGACAGATAACATGCCCGGAGATAAGTTTCCTACAATATTTTCTGGGTTTATTCCTATGTGTTATTCTCCTACTAAGGATGGCTTTGAGTGCTATTCAGATGTACCCCTGGTTGACAAAGGATTTTGGGATCCTTATTTGAATTCTGATTATGATACCGAGGATAGAGGATTTTCTTGGTATATTTTGAAATAAAGGTTTTATTTTTTCGTGGTGTAATCGGTACTGGTTACTGGTTTAGGATTTTTAGGTATCAGTTGATAGTGTTTGTATTTTGAATTTATTTCAAGAAACGAGGTGTGATTCTAGCCTGATAGTATAGGATTGATACTCTATATATTTTATGTTTAGTTTCAAGTATCGGTTTCATTCTCGTTATGTTTTATTTTTGGTTTCGAGTATTGGTCTGATACTTTATATGTTTTGTATTTGGTTTCGAGTATTTGTTTGATACTTTATATATTTTACATTTGGTTTCAAGGCTCCCATTTGAGAGTCTTATTTGTTGCGAGAGGTAAGGCTCCAGGTAGCCCACACAGAGTATTTAAGAACTTCTATTCTTCACGTTAGAAGAGGCAGACTTCGACAGACAGAGTTTTCAATATACTTGGTTGAACAGTTACTTTCTTCAGTTTGCTTCAAGAATCTTTAGTTTGAGATCCACCAAACATCTCAGAGACTTCAGTAGTAGCGATATATATTAAGAAGTCTATTCAACTACCTCGGTTAAGCCTCTGGACTTTCATTCCCTAGTTACCACCTTCGGTAAAGCACAAAGCCCGTTAACCCTATGTTTGCTGCATCTCCCGCGAGGTGGTAACAGATACTGGTTATCTGGTTACTATTATAAGGATTTAAGGTATATAAATTGAGAAGGCTTATATGGTCAGGCTTGTCAGGCTGACGAGGTTTTTATGTTATATTGTATGTGTGGTTTAAGGCATCGATTGATGCCTGAGTTATTTGGTCTTTTTTAGGCTACTGGATAGCCGAGCAAAGATGGATTTAAGGACTGCTATCCTCCCAGAACTTCGAGGAAGCAGACTTCAACAAACACAATTCTGAATACATACAGTTGTGTAGTTACTTCTTCAGAGTTCGCATTTGAAATAACTATCCAGTCTAGGACTTGGAAGAGCTAGCGATATAGTATTAGACAGCTGTTCAGCAACTTTATCAAGATCTCCATTAGCTATATCTATATCGCACCACTTTGGAGTCTGATAATAGCTACCGATAACCGCATCGAAAGCCGCTCTCACGTAGTGCCCTCAGCACACCCCGAGGAATGTGTTACTGAAACCTTGGCAAGAAAGTTTTCAGAAATATTGGTATGAGTATACTAATCTTCTATATGCACGATACTAGGAACAATAATCATGGGTGGAATCACCACTGTAACCGGTACTGGTTACTGGTTAGGATTTTCATGTATCAGTTGATACTGTTTGAGTTTTAAATATGTTTGAGGAAATGAGGTGTGCCTCTAGCCGGATAGTATAGGTTTTGATACTCTATATGTTTTATGTTTGGTTTCGAGTATCGATTTGATACTCTATATGTTTTGTGTTTGGTTTCGAGTATCGGTTTGATACTCTATATGTTTTATGGTTGGTTTCAGGGCTACCGTTTTGGAGTCTATTATGTTATGAGAACAAGGCTTCCGGTAGCCTAGGAAGTGTATTTAAGAACTGCTATTCTTCTTGTTAGAAGGAGCAGACTTCGGCAGACAGAGTTTTCAATATACTTAGTTGAACAGTTACTCTCTTCAGTTCGCTTCAACAATCTTTAGTTTGAGACCTACTAAACATCTTGGAGACTACAGTAGTTGCGATACAGTAAGAAGTATATTTAACAACCTTGGCTAAAGCCTCCGGACCTTAATTCGTTAGCTACCACCTTGGTACAGAACAAAGCCCGTTAATCCTACGATTACCGCATCTCCCGAGAGGCGGTTACATTTTTTTAACTTCTGCAAGTTATCAAGATAGAAGGTGTTTTAGGACCGAGTAAGGGCAAGGCACCAGAGAAAGAATCGCGACAGTGCACCAGGGATTTCAAGGGACGGTTCACAAAGACTCGAGCTTTGGAGCAAGCAGCCAGCGAAGCAGCTGCTAGGCAGTTAGCCAGGGACGCTGCTGAACAATCGACAGAAGAATCATCACAACAACGACTGGAACTGCCAGCCACTACCCCCGGAGGGTACCTAGAATCTCCAAGAGAGCGCACAGGTACACAAGTACCCTCAGCACTAGCGAGTAACGATCTAGATAGCTCAGATAGCGATAAAGGATCAGACGATATGGCTTCAGAAGCAGGACCCTCAGGGTCCGGAGCCCCAGCACTGGAGGTCCCTAGACCACCGACACCTAGGCCTAACCCAGCTGTTACAGCTAAACTCAGCATCAAAGTACCTGCGCCCAGTAAGTTTACTGTTGAAGGAGATGTCCTCAAACCAGAAGCGTTCGATAGATGGTATAATTTAGTACGGCTATACCTACGGATTAATGGACTACGGACTAGCGAGGCTGGAGGAGGAAACTATTGGATCCTCTATACTGAAGGACGAGCTCAAGAAGCAGCTTTCCAAGCAGCAGAATATTTCGGTTAAGACATGACCAGAGAAGACCTTGTTGGATTCTTACTAGAAATATTCCAGTCTTCAAAACAGAAAGATGATACCTATCGCAAGTTCCATGAAATTTCGCAATTGCATAATGGCAATATACAGCGAATATCAACCATAGCAACTGATATGCTAATGTTCCGATCACGCCTACCTGCAAATACCATAAGCGACTATGCCTTCATTCAACAGTTCTTCAAGAGCATGCACCCTAGACTATGGCAAGAAGCTGAATTACAGCATTCTGAAACTGATACTGTTATGGAAGCTATACAAAATGCGGAAAGCATAGATGCTACCCTAAAAAGCACTGGTGCTTATGGGGAAGAAAGGTTCAAAAAACCAATGAAAGAATTCATTTCCAAACAAGACAGACAGAAGGACAATCGGAAAACTAGCCCTAAGCCCCACTCCAAACCTAAGGAACGAAAAGAAAAAGGTCTTTGCAGTACCTGCGGAGGTAAAGGACACCTAGCAAGAGACTGTCCTAGCAAAGATGAGAAGAGCAAAGACAAGGGCAAGGCTAAGGTGAAGAAAGAAGTTACCTCCAACAGAATGGAACAAGAACAACTAGCGGAAGAGGTGTTTATCAATGGTATGGAAATAGAGGAAGAAAAGGAAGACGTTATCACGATGGCCGCTAGACCAACAAACGTCAAATCCCATGATGCTCTTGAAGGAATGATGCACATCAATGGCAAAGAAGCCAGAGTCCTGTTTGATACCGGATCAATAGGAGCAAACCTAATTAGTGCTACCTTTGTGACAACACATGGAATTCCTTGTCAGCAATTGAAAACACCGATCAGAATACACCTAGCCATGAAAGGATCACGATCTGAAGGTCATAAAGAATGTTCAGTCAACATATCAGCAGGAAAGCTGAGCGCACCAGGGACTAGGATGTTGGTTGGAAACCTGGCGAAATATGATGCGCTAATAGGAATGCCTTTCCTAGAACAACACCAAGCTCAAATCGAATGTGGCAAATTAGGAATCCTGTTTCCCAAACAGAATGTTCGAATTATTTGCACACCTACTAGTGGTATGATCCGAGCAGCGGTGATCAGCACTGAAGATGTCATGAGCCAACACCCGGAAATATTTCCCAATGAAATACCCGAAGACTTACCACCCCTAAGAAAGATCAATCATAAGATTGATCTGCAACCAGGGAAAGAGCAGCGCTCATTACCCACTTACTCGATACCGGAACGATGGGCAACTGACATGAGCATATGGCTAAGAGAAAAGGAGAAAGCCGGAATTATCAAAAGACAAGCAGTTTCATCGGCAGCACCCATATTTGCACAAGAAAAAAAGGACAAGAAATGAATGAGGCCATTAGTGGACCTCACAGTGAGAAATGAGATTACAATCAAGGATGTGGAGACCATTCCAGACCAAAAGATGATCCTGAATCCCCTAGCTGGGGCAAGATACCGCAGTAAAATCGATCTTAGCAATACCTACTTTCAAACAAGAGTGGAACCAGAGGATGTGAGAAAAAACGCTTTTAAAACACCATTTGGATGTTTCGTTAGCAAAGTAATACTACAGGAAGATATGAACGCTACAGGAACATTCATGCGCATAATGTCCGATCTATTTGCGGACTACCTAGGATGATTCATGTGGGTATATATTGATGATATACTCATTTTTTCCAATACCGAGTCTGAACATTCGAAACATATATCTCTGATTTGCGACAAACTCAAGGAAGCACGATTTTATGCAAGTAGGAAGAAATCATAATTTTTCGCCACAAGCATAGAAGTGTTGGGCCATGTCATCAATGATGAAGGACTCTCACCAGCACCAGAAAAGATAGCAAAGATCGAAGAATGAACTACGCCACGGCCTAAGAAACAGTTACAGGAATTTCTAGGAACAGTCAACTACATCAGTCAGTTTTTGCCAGATATTGCAACCATTACATCACCCCTAATGGAACTCACCGGTGTTGCAGAATTTATGAGGACCGCCGCCTAAGACCAAGCCATGGATAATGTTAAGCAACTTGTTTCAAAATACGAGGTTATGAAACCACTACAATATGATTCGTCACTTCCAATATAGTTGATAACCGATGCATCCAACACAGGCGTATGAGCATGGATAGGACAAGGAGAAACACCAGAAAACTCCAGACCTGTTTCGCTTCATAGCAGGAAATTCTGTAATGCCCAAATGAATTATGGCACAACCGGCAAGGAAGGTCTAGCGATAGTTGATCCACTGGCGGCATTTCATCACATACTTGCAGGAAGCAAGTTTACTATCGTCAAAGATCACCTACCTCGGACATATCTCAAGGCAAGCAGAACACCCACCAAAAAACAGTTACGATGGCGAAGGTTTATTGGAAAGTACGATACAGAAATAGTATACAGACCAGGAAAATGGAACTATTTAGCGGATGCTTTATCCCGCCTTTATGATGAGAACGATGATTACCCACATACTGCAAACGATCCTACATCAGAAGACGAATTATCTAGTTCCTCACCTATTTCATCCTTTCTTTCTTACAAAGAACCTACTATTGAACAAGAAATGTCACGATTCGAAGTCCTCACAGGTGAGCACATCGGTGCTCACTCAGAATGTGGAAGCAACTGCAGCCTGGAGCAAGCACAGCTAGACGCAGACGATTACAGAAATAGCGAACCCCTAAATGATTGCGGGGACCATCGAAGTTATACCAGTGGTAGGAGTGAGGAGGAACTTGAACATGCTTTAATGCATTGGGCATTCTGCAACATACCTTTCTTTCCTGACCACGAGGAATTGAAACTTAAGACTAAGATCTACGCCGGCTCCCCCTGCAGCAGCCCTGCAGTTATCGAAACTCCGCCTAACACCAATGATGATCACAATGATAGAGATCCCCATTCACCACGCCCCTATCTCGATATCTGAGCCATCAAAGAACATGTCAAGAAAGCGCTAGGCTGTGGCATGCCACCTACCGAATGTCAGGCCTCTGAGTACTCTGAAAACCACCACAACGAGCCCCTCTATGGAGGGCCCCTCGCATACCTGAATGAGGTTCCGATAGTGGAACCACCCTTCTTACCTCACGAGAAGCGCGAGCTCTACAAAGCGTATGAAACACCGGAAGAGGAGGAGGAGGTAGCGGTATTAGAAAGAGTGGTGGACGAAAGGGATATCATCCAAGGAGTGGATGATATGAAGAACATTTGGAGGGAACAGATGGTTAAAGGATATAGAAACGACCCTATCTATCAGTTAGCAAAGGATTCCAACCTCACTTCACGAAATGGTATGATGCAACATTACCAAATACGTAATGGACTACTGTACGCTACCACAAGAGGAGGAGAAGATTGCCTTTACATTCCGAAGGGTCATGGAGTGAATGGAGAAACACTAAGAGAGCTGATGATAGGGGAAATACATAATAAAGGACACCATAGCGCTGATCGAAACCTCTGGTACTCAACAGAAGACATCTACTGGCCGGAGATGAGGAAGGAGTTCAAAGACTATGTCCAGCAATGTGACATATGTCAACTGAACCGGGAAAGGACTACATTACCTACTGGCAACACCCTCTCACTTCCTTTTCCCACTGAGATATTTTCGAGTTATGCTATCGACTTCATGGGTCCCTTGATGAAGCTGAAAGAATTTGATTCAGTATTAGTGGTAGTAGATAGAGAGGTGGGGTTCAGCTGGCTGATACCAACATCAGTAAACATTACTGCAATTTCGACTATGGAGTTACTCTGTCACCATATTTTCACCCCTCATGGAATACCTAGGTCGATTGTTACCGATGCTGATCCTGGGTTCACCTCCCGGTTTTGGACACAAACTTTAAAGACGATAGGAGTCGAACACATTATGGCTACGCCTGGCCACGACCAGACCAATGGACTAGCAGAAAGGAAGATTCGAGAACTGAAAACAGCATTAAGAAATATTGTGAATGCCCGCCAGACCAACTGGCTTACCTCCCTCCCGGAAGTAACAGCTTACTCCAATGCAGGTCACTTCGATACTATTGGAATGTCACCATATAAGGCTGTATATGGACGAGAATACCAACTACTTGATACCTATAAAGTCAATGCTACCAGAGTACCCGCATCCGATGATTACAACAATCGACACCAGGAGATCAGAAATATGACATACCAAGCGTTACGATTGGCTAGAGCAAGAGCGAACAGAGTGGCAATTAAGAGGGGGAACTCACACAAACCTGTCGAGATTGGGGAAAGGATAATGGTTTTTGGAGACCAGTTTGCAATGGAATCTGGCACATCTCGGAAATTGCAGCCACGCTGGCGAGGCCCGTTTACAGTACTCGAATTTGACGAACACACCCAGAACTATACAGTTAGCATGGATGCTAGAATGTACCAAAGGAAGAAAGGAGTTTTCGACTGCTCAGATGTCAAACCTTACCACCCTAACGATGATTTCCAATTTCCAGGGCGAGCATTTGCAAAGCCGGCACCCATCCTCATCAACGAAGAACAAGAATGGGAAGTTCAATCAGTTATTGATTACAGGGAACGATATGGAAAGGGACAGTTCTTGGTTAGCTGGAAGGGATACCCAGCAAGCGAGAATACTTGGGAGCCAGTGGAAGGATTAGAACATACGATAGAATTGGTTCAGGCATGGTGGACAGATAACATGCCAGGAGATGAGTTTCCTATGGTATTGTCGGGGTTTGTTCCTATTTGTTACTCTCCAACTAAAGACGGTTTTGAGAGCTATCAAAATGTACCCGCGGTTGATAGAGGTTTTTGGGATCCTTATTTGAATTCTGATTATAATAGCGTGGATTAGGAACTTTTTTTGTTATGTTTTGAAATAAGGGTTTTATTTTGTTTTCGGGGTGTAACCGGTACTGGTTACTGATTAGGATTTTCATGTATCAGTTGATACTGTTTGAGTTTTGAATATGTTTCAGGAAACTAGGTGTGCCTCTAGCCTGATAGTATAGGGTTTGATACTCTATATGTTTTGTGTTTGGTTTCGAGTATCGGTTTGATACTCTATATATTTTATGTTTGGTTTCGAGTATCGGTTTGATATTCTATATATTTTATGGTTGGTTTCAGGGCTACCATTTTGGAGTCCATTATGTTATGAGAACACGGCTTCCGGTAGCCTATGAGGTGTATTTAAGAACTGCTATTCTTCTTGTTAGAAGGAGCAGACTTCGGCAGACAGAGTTTTCAATATACTTGGTTGAACAGTTAATCTCTTCAGTTCACTGCAAGAATCTTTAGTTTGAGATCAACCAAACATCTCAGAAACTTCAGTAGTTGCGATACAAGTAAGAAGTCTATTCAACAACCTCAGCTAAAGCCTCCAGACTTTGATTCGCTAGTTACCACTTTGGTATAGATCAAAGCCTGTTAACCCTTCGATTACCTCATCTCTCTAGAGGCGGTTACATTTTTTTTTTCTTTTTTTTTTGTTTTTTTTTTTGTAACCGCCTCTTGTGAGATGTGGTAATCGTAGGGTTAACTGGCTTTGTTCTTTACCTATGTGGTAACTAGCGAATCAAAGTCTGGAGGCTTTAGCTGAGGTTGTTGAATAGACTTCTTACTTGTATCGCAACTACTGAAGTTTCTGAGATGTTTGGTTGATCTCAAACTAAAGATTCTTGCAGTGAACTGAAGAGAGTAACTGTTTGACTAAGTATATTGAAAACTCTGTCTGCCGAAGTCTGCCTCTTCTAACATGAAGAATAGCAGTTCTTGAATACACTTTCTTAGGCCACCCAAAGCCTTACTGCTCACAACACATAAGACTCCCAAATGGTAGCCTTGAAACTAAACATAAAACATATAAAGTATCAAACCGATACTTGAAAGCAAACATAAAACCTACAAAGTCTCAAACTGATACTCAAAACCAAATATAAAACATATAGAGTATCAAACTAATACTCGAAACAAAACATAAAACATATAGAGTATCAAACTAATACTCAAAACAAAACATAAAACATAAAGAGTATCAAACCGATACTCAAAACAAAACATAAAACATATAGAGTATCAAACCAATACGCAAAACAAAACATAAAACATATAGAGTATCAAACCGATACTCGAAACTAAACATAAAACCTATAGAGTATCAAGCCGATACTATCAGTCTATAAGTACACTTTGTTTCCTGAAACAATATTCAAAACTCCAACAGTATCCACTGATACCTGAAAATCCTAAACCAGTAACCTGTACCAGTTACAACCACTGTAAGCGCCTCTCGGGAGATGCGGTAATCGTAGGGTTAACGGGCTTTGTTCTGTACCTAGGTGGTAACTAGCGAATCAAAGTCCGGAGGCTTTAGCCAAGGTTGTTGAATAGACTTCTTACTGTATCGCAACTACTGAAGTCTCGAGATGTTTGGTAGGTCTCAAACTAAAGATTCTTGAAGCAAACTGAAGAGAGTAACTGTTCAACCAAGTATATTGAAAACTCTGTCTGCCGAAGTCTGCTCCTTCTAACGAGAAGAATAGCAGTTCTTAAATACACTTCCTAGGCTACCGAGAGCCTTGTTCTCATAACATAATAGACTCCAAAACGGTAGCCTTGAAACCAAACATAAAACATATAGAGTATCAAACCGATACTCGAAACCAAACATAAAACATATAGAGTATCAAACCCTATACTATCAGGCTAGAGGCACACCTCGTTTCCTGAAACATATTCAAAACTCAAACAATATCAACTGATATATGAAAATCCTAAACCAGTAACCAGTACCGGTTACACCCCGAAAACAAAATAAAACCCTTATTTCAAAACATAACAAAAAAATCCTCAATCTTCGCTATCATAATCAGAATTCAAATAAGGATCCCAAAAACCTTTATCAACCGGGGGTACATTTTGATAGCTCTCAAAGCCATCCTTAGTAGGAGAATAACACATAGGAATAAATCCAGAAAATACCGTAGGAAACTCATCTCCTGGCATGTTATCTGTCCACCATGCCTGAACTAATTCCATCGCGTGTTCTAATCCTTCCACTGGCTCCCAACTATTCTCGCTCGCTGGGTATCCCTTCCAGCTAACTAAAAACTGTCCCTTTCCATATCGTTCCCTGTAATCGATGACTGATTGAACTTCCCATTCTTGTTCTTCGTTGATGTGGATGGGTGCTGGCTTTGCAAATGTTCGTCCTGGAAATCGGAAATCGTCGTTAGGGTGGTAAGGTTTGACTACTGCGCAGTGGAAAACTCCTTTCTTTCTTTGGTACATTCTAGCATCCATACTAACCGTATAGTTCTGCGTGTGTTCGTCAAATTCGAGTACTGTAAAAGGGCCTCGCCAGCGTGGCTGCAATTTCCGAGATCTGCCGGATTCTGTTGCAAACTGGTCTCCAAAAACCATAATTCTTTCACCAATCTCGACGGGTTTGTGAGAGTTCTTCCTCTTAATTGCCACTCTGTTTGCTATTGCTCTAGCCAACCGTAACGCTTGGTATGCCGCATTTCTGATCTCCTGGTGTCGATTGTAGTAATCATCGGATGCGGGTACTGTGGTAGCATTGACTTTATAGGTATCGAGTAGTTGGTATTCTCGTCCATACACAGCTTTGTATGGTGACATTCCAATAGTATCGGAGTGACCTGCATTGGAGTAAGCTGTTACTTCAGGGAGGGAGGTGAGCCAGTTGGTCTGGCGGGCATTTACAACATTCCTTAATGCTGTTTTCAGTTCTCGAATCTTCCTTTCTGCTTGTCCATTGGTCTGGTGGTGGCCAGGCGTAGCCATAATGTGTTCGATTCCTATTGTCCTTAGGGTTTGTTTCCAAAACCGGGAGGTGAATCGAGGATCAGCATCGCTAACAATCGACGTAGGTATTCCATGAGGGGTGAAAATATGGTGACGGAGTAACTCCATAGTCGCCATCGCAGTAGCGTTTACTGATGTTGGTATCAACCAGCTGAATCCAACCGCTCTATCCACCACCACCAATACTGAATCATATCCTTTCAGTTTCGTAAATGGACCCATGAAGTCGATAGCATAGCTTGAAAATATCTCAGAGGGAAAAGGAAGCGACATGGTGTTGCCAGTGGGTAATGTAGTCCTTTCCCGATTCAGTTGACATATGTCACATTGCTGGACATAGTCTTTGAAATCCTTCCTCATCTCCGGCCAGTAGATGTATTCTGTTGCGTACCGGAGGTTTCGATCAGCGCTATGGTGTCCCTTATTATGTATTTCTCCTATCATCAGTTCCCTTAGTGTTTCTCCATTCACTCCATGACCTTTTGGAACGTAAAGGCAATCTTCTCCTCCTCTTGTAGTAGCGTAGAGTAGACCATTACGTATTCGGTAATGTTGCATCGTTCCGTTTCGTGAAGTGAGGTTGGAATCCTTTGCTAACTGATAGATAGGGTCGTTTCTATATCCTTT